>JAJPUD010003956.1:166261-184133 GCA_023553655.1 Myrmecobius fasciatus
CTATCTTGGGGAGAGGGAAGGTAAGGAAGGAGAAAAATCTGAAACACAAAATCTTACAAATATGAACTTGAAAATGCTTTACATGCATTTGGAAAATTAAATATTATTGAAAAGAAAAAAAGATCCAGCTAAAATCCTCCATTTTACAAGGAATCCTTTCCCACCCTTCTTAATGTTAGTGCCTTTCTTTGGTTGATTACTTCCTCATTATCATTATTATTATTATTAATTATTCTTATTTCCTTATTCAGTTTATTGCTTATTTGGGGTTATGGGTTATTCCAGGAGCACTGGAACCTCTGGTGTAAGGGCTTGCTGGGCCTTTTTCATGACCACTCACCTTTTGTTTTCACCTTTCACTCAACTTTTACCTGTAATTCCAGAAAGCTGTAGCATATGTAGCAGCTCCACCCTGGTAACATCATTTTAGCAGATGGGCTAAATCAGATTAAGGGTGACCAACAGGCCTCAAACCCATTGGTTAGGGGATGTCTATCCATCCAAGTATATGAATACTTCCCCTGGTAGAATGGAAAGATGAAAACTGTTTGTTCCAATAGCCATGAAAGAGACTGAAGCAGGTGTTATGGTGTACATAGTGCTTGGTCAGACATGCAAGATGCCAAGGTCATCCTGTACATTCTGGGTCATTTCCAGTCATCTTAACTTTTGTCCTGCTAATCAACTTCGGTGACTGAGAGACTAAGGCATGGTTTTGTGCAACTCTGCCTCACAAATCCAATTAACACACACATAAGTCAAGATATCACCCCTGATATTACTGGTCCTCTTAGAAAATGAAGGACAAACAGCAACAACAGCTTGTTTGTAAGTAGACAATTGTATGTTGTTTCCCCCATTGGACATTTAACTCGTTTTGTACAATGACTGTCATTTTCCCTTTCTTTTAATTCCTAACCTTGAGCATAGTGACTGGCATATGGGGACATTTCATAAATGATTATTGACTGGAATGATAGGTGAGTTAGAGCCCGCTCAAGAGATCTATTGTTAAATTTTCAGCATGAGCATTTATACCTTGAAAAACAGCAAATGCTATAAATCAGGGCTTGATTTGTTGTTGTTACTGCGTGTTTGTTATTGAAGATGACTGGGACTCAGGGAGGTGATGCCATGACATGCAAGTGAATTGTATTTGAGTGGTGGTAGGCTGTGCAAAGCCCCCAGTTTCACTTTGTCCTCCAGAGCTATCTGTATCCGCTGGCCAGATATAGATCGGAATGATGGGAGGTGACCCTGTATGTATCCTGATTTATTGTTTTATTGATTGTCTAGAATTATGAAAGAAAAAGAGATTAAACTTAAAAATGTATTGTAGGTTCATTTTTTTTCATAGAGAGATTATTGTTAAACATTTACCAGTTTTCTGCTGGTTTTAAGTTTAATCCAGAGTTATGATAACAGTAATCTTGAACAATTTATTTTTGAACTCTTATTAAGGACACCTGCTTAGGTATAAAGAGTTATTAGAGGTGAAACTTTCTCTTCAGTTTACTTTGGAAATTTTTTGCCTGTATACAATGATTCCACAATCAGAGTTTAGAATATTTTCCAAACAAACACTTAGAACAAGCTATCCTAACTAAAGAACTATCATCTTTAACAGAAGCAATTCTAACAAACAAGTATTTTCATTTCAGCACTGACAATTATGTAAATGTGTTTGGAACAGCAATGGGCACCTAATTATGACACTTAATTATATCAATTTATTTATACACCTCCTCGAAAAAACATTTTATTTATAACTCTCCATTTATTCCAAGAGAAGACAAAGGAAGGAAGCACTTTCGGGGTGATTACCTCACCGTCTAAGTATTAGTCCCATCATAGAATCATTTGAACCCTAGAATTGAAGTAATATATTCCATAATCCTAAATTCCCACTCTTGACTTGTGATCTTAAGTCAGTAAGGAATATGAATGAATGACTTTGTCAGTAGCTGTTAGCCTTGGACAAGTATATTGGTGGAGTGACTTCTACCTTACCCATCTTCAAGAACAAATCATCAATTTTTTCCCCACAGCATAGGAAGCATGAAATAAATAATAAAACTAATGCAGAGGTTTACTCATAAGCCTGTTTTTTTATTTATTTGTTTATGAAATGTAAACATCTTGAGAAGTAGGACTGTTTAATGTTGATATTGGTTGATTGTTAAAATAGTGCCTCGCACCTAATAAATAGGTTTTTAATAAAGAAAATGTTGGTTTGATTATTTCATTGTTTGATAGATTGACTAATTGAATACATCATTTGTGTGAGGACCAATTTGTAAAATATGGATTTCATAATTCACATGGGCTTTTATTTTGAGAAGATCTTTTCTTTATTTGTATATATATATATTTACATATATATGCACACATACACACATATATCATTACTGGGCTATGTCAGAGACTAATAGGGAATGACATAATGTGGGACCTCAGTGAATAGATTCTGATTTAGAAAAGGATGTGGTGACATTGGCATTAGCTTATAATTTTTTAAAGGTTTGGTATTTCTGTAGCATTCTTCAGATGGGAATCAGATTGGTAAATATGAGTCTTAGAAAAGAATTCCTGACAAATGATAAAAAAAAACCCACAAGGTGGAGGAAAGAATTTTATATTAAAATTTCTTAAATTCTGCTTATTTTTCATTATGCCAAATTGTTGGATTTAATTTGCAAATCTTAAAGGTGACAGAATTTTGATTGATGGTTAAGATACCTCTTTGAAATCAACCAGATGTCCATGAGCTTTCAGGTTTAACTGAATAGGAAAAGAAGAATTAATCACATTTTAGCCTTTATGTATGCCTTCTTATAGCATTATGAATGATAAGTATTTCTCTTCTGCCTACACAAATTTTGGCAAATAATTGTAAATGTAAAATAAAAGATCAGTAACTGTCTTTCATCAAGATACTTATAGTTTAAAGGGACAAGAATTCCTGCTTATTTCTAAGAGTGATTTGAGATTATTGAGATCTTTGGCTCAAAAATAACATTTGAATCACACCCAGGAGATCTTAAAGGGATATAGACTTAGACTAAAAGGGAAAAAATGGAGATATTAAGCTGTACTTTGGCAGCAGAGGGAAATGCAAAATTACCAGTCCTACCTTGGACATAAGTAAAGGAATTGGAAAGAAAGAGTAGCAAAGAGATAGAATCAAGAAAAAAAACTTAAAGGAAAATTGAAAGGAGGATGAAACTATGACAGACAAAAGAGAGGAATTAAGTAAGGAACACTGAGCCTCAACAGGTATTTCAGAACAAAAGATTTGGTTTGAAGCTACCAGTTGTGCCCATTTCCAAGGAGTCACAGTCCAAAAAAAGATATGCTCTTTCATGAACTTTCCCTCCTAAGACCTGTTCCATAACAGACGTTTTGATATACCCTCAATGTTTTTTTTTTTACCTAAATATTTCTTTTATCTAGATTTTTCCCCCAAACATAAAGAAATCAAGAAAAACTTGTATAGGAATGAAAGGGAGGTGCAGAAAGAATGGATCCCAACCCAAACCATTCCCAAGAGATTAAATAGGAAAAGTCTAAGAAGGATTTAGCTCTGCTATTTTAGAAAAGAGAGGAGGAAGCAAAAATATCAAATATTAATCACTGATTTTATAGCAATAATTGAAATGGTTTAATTTTGTAGGTTTTAGTGGCTAAATGAGATTGAAGCAAAACAGAAAGTGGCGATATCTGATTTACTTTTTCTGTGCAGTTGGAAACTTGAAACAAGAAACTGAGTATAGCCAAAAATAGAGGAATGCCAGGGAAATCATATAGTTTAACTGCCTCATTTTACATCTGAGCAAACTGAAAATGAGCGAGGTTATCTAACTACAAACTGAAGATGAAGATTATGTTCCTTGTTCAAGGAACTGTGTACATTGAATGAGGGACGGCAAAATAGCACCCAAACCTCCTAGCTTTCAGCTTGCTCTACTTTCTATTATGAATACTGGTTCTCTTAATTTCATTTTGTTTTCAAATTCTCTTTTAGAATTTCTTTGTTATCTTTCTTATCTTCCTTACTTTTGATCCTTCCTCAAAGCAAGAGACTTTCCATGGAATCTGAGGCTTCTTAGGTCACAAGGCACATCTTAAATTCTTTTCCTTAAGATAAATCACCTCCTTCATCTACTTAAAGAATTTTTTTTTCAAAGAATCCTTTTGAAATATCTTTTTTTCCCTTTGTAAGACTGGTAAAAGAAAGCCTTTTTCACAAATGTATAACAACAACAATAATTACGATAGTCTTTACTAAATAGGCATTACACTCTCAAGAATTATGTTAAAAGAAAAGTCAAAAGGTATTTCTAGAAATAGAATACATTATGATATTGATAAAGAATAAAATCACTATGACCAGAAAATGTAAAAAAGTTAATTTTTAGGTGTCCAAGTTTTTATGTGTGAGAGTGAAAGTGTATATCTTCCACTCCAATTACTGTAATTATGAAAGGCTTGGACACCTTAATTGACTCAATCAATAGAGTGAATTATTGAATAATTTCCCTTTAATATCATCATAATGTGTGGACAATCTAGCTCAAATAGAAAAACTCATGGGATTTTTGACCTTTGAAAGAAAGGCACAGAATGATGCTTTGAAAACATCTTATAATTAGTTGAGAAGATCGAATCACACTACAAAACAATCCAGTGAAGTAGTGATTCAAGTGATGATATACTGCAGGTTAAGGATTCTGGTAAGCTTAGTTAAGGGAGCAGGTATCTCAGGATAGAGACAGAGGATATTGATTCCTATTTCTTTCTCCTGTCTTCTCCCCTACCCCCACGTAGGGTTTCATAACCTAAGCTGTGGGTACTCTGCCCAAAGAAATGTAAATTTTGCTCATTGAAACCTCAAAAAAAATCTTGGAGTTTACCATCTAGGACCATGTATATGTATGTATATATGTATGTAAACACATATATGTTTGCATACACATGTGTGTATACACATATATTTATATCGACATTGCCCGACTGCTTAGATACAACATTGACTCATAAAAATTTAAGAACAATATTATAAATAAATTTCATCATACAAAATACTCATAATTTCAAAACTATAAGGAATTAAAAACTTTAAAAGTGCAGAGACCTAGTAGAAGAAATTAAAACCATGTGAGAAGAGCAATTTGAGACAAAAAATTATAGGTACGTATATATATAAACACATACATATATGTATATATGTATGTGTTTATATATATAAATATAGATATGTGTATGTGTATATTATATGTGTGTATGATGTATGTGTGTGTGTGATGTGTTTGTAGGGGAGAGCAAAAGGGCAGTAGTGCATGAGATTATATAGAAGAAAAATCATCAAGATAAGGTTCAGATTATATAGAAGAAAAATCATCAAGGCATAGTTACTTTTCACCAATTATCATGCCCTGAATGTAGGAGCTGCAGGTCCAATTTGAGAGTGCAATAACAACATTGGAAAAGTAACATGGGAGGAAGATTGGGGGCTACAATGTCTGGTGGGTGCATATGGCTAGATATAATGAACTGCAAGTTAGGAATGTACATTCTTGTATGGTTCCCTCCTTTGTGTGAAGAAATATACACATATATGTATGTATATACATGTGTAATTACATGAACAAAATTTTACATGAACAAATATATATGGATGTTATTGTGTGTATGTTCATATAATTTACCTACCCTCAGATTGTTTCTTGAGTCTGTAGAGTTCCTTGGTCTATACCATGACTATAGATTAGAAGAACGTAAACTGAAGAGTCAGGGATGGTTTATTTCAAAGTTGCCTTGAAACACTCATGTTGATTTCTGGTTGTTAAAACCAATAGGCAGTTGTGAAGCTCTTCAAAATTTAAATAATATAGTTGGGAGGATAAGAACGGATATTGAATTTGCAATGGATTAGTTCAAACTTTCTTTTTAAAAACTGCCCAGTGTTTTCTTTTATAATTTTAAGTGTTTATTTTTAGTTCTAATTTTTTCCCTCTGTCCACCTTTCAACCCACCAAGAAGACAAGAAATAGGATATTCATTTCACATATGAATTTATGCTATTATTAGCTATTTGGCAGGGAAAGTAAGAAAAATAAAGTGGAAAAAATATGCTTCAGTCTGCTACTCAGCATTCATCAGTTCTTTTTCCTTGAGGTGAAAAGCACTTTTCTTCATGAATTCTTTAGAATTGTCATGGATCGCTGTATTGATCAGAGTAGCTAAGTCATTTACCATTGATTCATGTTGTGATATTACTTTTACTATGTACAATGTTCTGTTAGTTCTACAAACTTTGCTTTGCATCAGTTCATATAAGTCTTCTCAGGTTTTTCTGGAACTATTACCTTTATTATTTCTCAAAATATAGTGATATTACATTAAAATCATAAACTAAAAATTGTGCAGTCATTTCACAACTGATGGGCATCCCCTTGGGTTTCAGTTCTTTGCCACCACAAAAAAGTTGCTATAAACATTTTATACATAAAGGTCCTTTTCTTTTTTCACTGATATTTTTGGGGTACATATTTTGTGGCAGTATTTTTGAGTTAAAGGATATGCATAGTTTTATAGTGTTTTGGGAAGAGCTCAAAAATTATTCTTCAGAATATTTGAAGCAGTTAACAGCTCTACATGCATAGTGCACCTATTTTTCCACATCCCCCTATGACATTTGTCATTTTCCTGTTCTGTCATCTTAGCCAATCTGACAGGCATGAGATCATATCTCAGAGTTGTTTTAATTTGCATTTCTTTAATTACTAGTGAATTAGATCATTTTCATATGTTTATTGATAGCTTTGATTTATTCTTCTGAAAACTGCCTGTTAATACCCTTTGACCATTTATCAGTTGGAAAATAAATCCAAACTTTCAATGATCTCTTGAACTGATTTTTTACTCTGACAATTCTTCAGGAAACAACTAATTACATAAAATGAGAGGGAAGGAGAGAGAAGAGGATAAACATTTATATAATACTAAGTACTAGGCACTGCAATAAGTAAAATATATGTATATGTATATGTACATTTACCTATATTATATGTTACAAATATTCACGTAAAGATTTATGTTATGTATAGTATGCTATATATACATAACTACATATATTATATCTATATCTATCAACATATAGATAGATAGATAATTTGATCTTCACAACAACGCTGCAATAATATTGTTCCAAATTTATAGCTAAGAAAATGGAAGCAGAGGTTAAGTGACTTGCTTGGGTTCTTGCCTGGTAGAAGTAGCCAATACTGAGCCCTGAAAAAGATAGTGAGTTAGTACCATGGATAGAGTCCTGAATTTGGAATCTGGAAGATTCCTGTGTTCAAATTTGGACTTTGACATTTAGCAGCTGGTGACCCTGAACACATTTATTATTCTTTGCCGCTCCAGTTTCTTTATATTAAATGGGGATAATAATAGCATCTACCTTCTGGATTTTTGTGAGGATATAATGAGCTATTTGTCAAATACTTTGCAAACCTTAAAATACTATAGAAATGCTAGGAAGTATTACTGTTTAAAACTTGGGGGATGATTTTGCTGAAACTTCAGACCTGGGTTTTTGGGTTGTTTTTTTTTTTTTTTTTTTTTTTTTGACCAAATAGCCTGAAGTTTTTCATTCTGATATTCACTGGGACCAAAGATGGAGATTTTGGTGTGTATGCTTCAGTTATTAGCCATCATGGGTTTTACTCTTCTGCTTCTTACAAATCCAGGCTGGTTTATGAAGTGGGACCAAAGACTAAAGTCCCCCAGTGTAAACCCTTGGAGACATTTACCTTGGTGGGCTGCTGGAAGCAAGAAACCCAAACTTAGTTTTGACTGCCAAAGAGGGAAGGAATGAGTCATCCCTATTTGGAGGCTGCCAAATCATCAATCACTTTAAATTAATTCCCATTCTCTTTGACACTGGGGAAGTACCAAGACACTTGAGAAAATGTCCTGGAGACAGTTTAGGATGCGAGTTGTTATTTCAATTTCTGAGGGCTAGCACCTCAAGAAATGAAAAATCCACACCCATTGATTGAGGTTAGGATTGCTTCTCAAGTTGGGGTTTGGTGCACTTCATGATATTTGGCAAGATTTATTGGGACTTTATGGCCCTAAGGGCTCCAAGAAATCTCACACAATCCCTTTCAAAAATCTTATCACAGGTTCTTTTTTCTCTCCCCAAGATGCAAATAGTGTGTGAGAGCTATAAATTCTTCCATTTTAAATATCATTTTGTCCCTTTGGGAGAATCTCATGGGCATAGATAATTACTTCTATATGGGGAATAATGAATCACAAAATTTTTTGATTCATATCTGTACTCTTTTGGCAGATCTCTGGCACGAATCACATGCAAATGAATGGAATGTTTTCTGAATTTTACCCTCATAGACTATATCTCCAGCTCAAGAGGAATAAGTGAAATAAAAGGACTCTGGCTCCCTATTCCATCCCCCTCCATCGTACAAGGGAGCAAAAAATCACAAATCAACCCACTGTGACCTAAGCTATCTTCTCAACTTAGCAAAATGGTTTTGGAAGGACATAGGTTTTCCAATGGTCAGAAATCATTTCTTGGTTAAAAAAAGTATTGCTATTTAATTCAATTCTCAATCTCCATATATTTCTTAGTTCTGGGAGAAACCAAGTTCTCTTGGATTCCCATGAGCTGAATCATGTCCTAGTGGAAGATCAATTCTCCTTCTTTAAAAGAGTCAGATGAGGTGCTGTCATCCAGGTAGACCCAACTCCTCCTTTATCACAGCTCTCCCTGGCATTCCCAAGGAAAATGATGACTGTCCTCTACCCCCCTTCCCTGGAAATCCAACATTCGTAAAAAGGCAGAGTGTAATGTTCATTTTTTTTCTCTCACATTTTAATTTGCTGTCTTCTGTTTGCCAAGGAAAATGGAGAAAATTCATTTTCACTTGGTGGCTGAAATAAAGTGAATTTACAAAAGTTCATTAGTTAAATCTATGGTATGACTTAATTTGGTACATATCATGATCATGCTGATTTTTTTAATGAAGAATCCATTTCATAAGTAATATTTTCTTAAATTCTCATGTATTTTCTTGAAGCCTTCATTATAAATGTGGCCCTTTGTAAAACAAGGGAAGATCTCTTTTGAACTCCAAATAAAGACTGAAGTCTTTACTCATAGTTAAATTTGTCACATGAAATTTCTTCCACTGATGTCCTTCTCAGGGGAATAGAGGCTTCTTAATGAAATAGATATGATCTGTACAAAAATGTTTGTAGCAGCCCTTTTTGTAGGAGCTAGAAACTGGAAACTGAATAGAAGTACATCAATTGAAGAATGGCTGAATAAATTATGCTATATGAATGTCATGGAATTCTGTAACAAACGACTAGCAGGATGATTTCAGAGAGGCCTGGAGAGACTTGCATGAACTGATGCTGAGCAAAATGAGCAGAACCAAGAAATCATTGTACACGGCAAGAAGACCATATGATGATCAATTCTGATGGACATGGTTCTCTTCAACAATGAGGTGACTCAAACTAGTTCCTATCATTCAGTGATGAAGAAAGCCATATACACCCAGGGACAGGCCCGTGGGATCTAAGTGTGGACCACAACACAGCATTTTCACATTCTTTGTTGTTGTTTGCTTGCATTTTGTTTTCCTTCTCAGGTTTTTTTTCTTGTAGATCTGATTTTTCTTGTACAATAAGATAGCTATATAAATATGTATACATATATTCGATTTGTCATATATTTTAACATAATTAACATATGTTAGACTACCTGCCATCTAGGGGAGGGGGTGGAGGGAAGGAGTGAAAAATTTATAACAGAAAACTTTGCAAGGGTCCTTGTTGAAAAATTACCCATGCATATGTTTTGCAAATAAAAAGTTTCAACAAAAAAGAATTAGATATGATCTTAGGTTCTTCTGAATGGTTGTGATAATAGGCCAGTGTTGAATCTCATGAGCATCTATGGAAGACTGGCCTAGCAAAATTCACAGAGGGTCATCATCAGATGCTCAGATGATAGGGGGAATAATCTTCTGCTCACAAATTATGAAGCATAAATACTAAAAATGATGTATTGTGGTTCAAAGGTAGGGGGGAAGTGCTTAATATTGATGAAATAGTAAATCTTTGAAGGAGTTGTTTAGAAATATAAACGTATTACTCTAAATCTGGCATGACTTCTTCCAACAGATGGTCATACATAAGCCAAGTATTTGGAGCTGTCTCTACCATCTTGAAGAGGCTATTTCCCTCTTTTTTTTGTCCCAGGCTTTAAAGTCTGAACCAATATCTGTAATGATTTCATTGATCTAGAAGCAGTGAAATGACTTAATGGATAAAGTGCTCAATTTTGAGTCAGAAAGAATTGAGTTCAAATCCTGTTCAATACACTTGTTAGCTGGATGACCACAAGCAAATAATTTAATTTCTGTTAACCTCAATTTTTCTATATCTAAAATGGGAGGAATAGTATGTGTCTCACTGAGTTGTAAAGATTCAGTGAAATGACAGAAAAAATGTTTTGCAAACTTTAAAGCATTATATAGATGCTGGTTATCCTAGGCATAGTTATTGCATCATCATTATTATTAACTTAAAATCTGTTTTGGGCTTGTTGGGAACATCCATTTAAATTTTTTTAGGTTTTCATCTGAGCCATGCTTATTATATTAATGATGGCAGGAGAAGAGTGGTGCAAAACTGTGAGTTAGCATTCTATAATGAAAAGAATCTCAGAGTTGGAGTCAGAAGACCAAAGTTTGATACAAGTGTGATCCCAAGCAAATTACTTCTTTGGGCCCAAGTTTCTTCATGTGTCAAAAGAATCCTACTTTCAGCTTGGAATCTATGATTCTAGATTCTATAAAAGTTCTGTTCTGATTTTGGCCAATAGTTGATCTTGGGTTTTCAAGAGCCACGACCCAAACTCTGGTAAGTTTGACCAAAGTGAGAAGGTTTTGTGCATCTGCTCACAAATACACATCAGCCATCTGAAATTCAATCTGGCTAATTTTGTCATGACTTATCACCCAAAGGTTGGCCACTAGGTAATGAAATCTTTTGTGGTACAGAGAACAACTTGTTGGAATTGTCTTTTTGGGACACAAAGAGGAAATGATTCACATTAATGGATCAAGCAATCTCATGGATAAAATCATGGGGATCATAGATTTAGAGCTGGGTAGTATTTTGAAGAATATCTAATTCCAGCTGCCTCTTTTTCCAGATGAAGGAACTGCCCAAGGGAGGTCAAATGACTAAAATGTCACACAGATAATAGCAGAGCCTGGATTCAAATCCAGATCTTCTACCTCTGAGTTAACTATTTTTTCAATTGTGCCACACCTGAATCTAGGTTTTTTAAATAGCCATTGATGTTAACCAACAAGTATTTATGGTGTGAGGCACTATTCCAAGCACTGCAAATAGAAATACAAAGGATAAGCAATCCCTACTATTATAACACAGAGACTCAATATAAATAAACAAAAGATAGGGAGAGAAAAAAAGAAGGCCTATCAGTTATTATTAATATGTAATAGTATCAAAACATCAATCAATATAGTATTGATATATAATCAGTTCTTAACAAATTATTATATAGTTGGTTGTTGTCCTTCGTTCTCGATGGGCGAAATGACATCTCTATGTTAGAGTTGAATTACAGTGTATCCAACTGTGGTTAATCTGACCAATACAAGCTCGGAATATTCTTCCACAGATTGGACACAAAGGGTTCCTATGAACTTTTGGGGTGGCTTCTCTAATTTTGTGCATCTCATATTTTTTTTCTGAAATATGTTATTCTATAGTATCACTCTTGCTACATGACAGAGCCAGCTTGTTTTGAAATCATACATTTGTCTGATTGTCTCCTTGTCCTCTGGTCAGCCAGTTGTCCTAGTGGTAAAATGTGGGGCCTGAAGTTACTTTCCTGAGTTCAAATACCTCAGACACTTTCTATCTATGTGACCCTGGATAAATCACTTAACTCTGCCTTAGAACGTCATTTTACAAATGAACTGAAGAAGGAAATGACAAACCACACCAGTGTCTTTGCTAGGAAAACCTCAAATGGCATTATGAAGAATCAGATGTGGTTGAAATTATTGAACAATAACACCTTGTCCTACTCTCTCAGAGTGATCCTTCATTAGTAATATGTTGTCATATTCACACGTACCACACACCTCTCCAATGGTGTTGTTTGACCCTCAGTTTTAACTCTTGAGAGACTGATTCCATGTCTCATAATCATATAATGTTACCAGAAGAATATTGCTACTAAATGGATGGGTCTTCATTAAGGGAGAAATTTAGGGTGATTAAATGTGTCATTTAATTGAAAACTATCCTTGCATATATCTGAAAACCTAAAATACTATTTAAATAAAAAAAGAATAGAAAAGAAAGAAAATGAAAAAGAAATGTGTCATAGAGTTTCCAAAAGGCAAGCCAGTCCATTTTTGTCTTAATTTTGTTTAATGTTGGGCATAGCTCATTTTCCATATGTAGCATGTATCCAATGTATAGGTGTTAGTAGACTAGCTGTTCAAATTCATATGATAATCTGAACAATGGACATTCTTCATTTGCTTTTTTTTTAAAAAATGTGTGAAATTAGGCTAAATTCTTTTGATTTACTGTAAATCTCCTATGGGAGAGTCTGAATTATTTTGGAATTTGATGAAATCATCACAATATCACTAGCAAGTAGAAACTTCTAGAAACAAAAATCAATTTCTATTTGGACTTCTGTGATAGGATAGAAGTTCCTTGAGAGAAGGGATCAATTCATTTTTTTCTCTGAATGCCCAATGCTTAGCACATGCTAGGCACTTTATCACTTCTTGCTGAGAGATTCATTGATTGGTTACCTCTAGGCTGGACAGTCTACATATCAGTGGCAAATGCCATTGGCAATCATACAGCTCACTGATTTATGCCTCATTTAATATCAACAAATAGAGGATCATTGAACATTTTAATTTCTGCTATGACATAAAATTACAGCCTAGATTTGAATATGGAAGGGATTTTCAAGGTCACCTCATCCAAGCTCTTGATTATACAGTTAAGCAAATGGAGAGGACTTGGCCAAAGTCACACGGCTACTAGAGCTATGTTGAATCTGGCTCCTCTGATTTGAAAGCCACCAACCTCTCTGTTCTGCCTTTCAAGATTTTTAGGATTTAGGGATCTACACAGTACAATGTAAAGAATATTGAATTTGGAGTTCAAATTTCACTACCCATTTAGCTTCTAAGTTTTTTTTTTTAACATTCCTGGGGAGATTCACAAAAATGAAGCTGCTTCTACCCATTTTGCATAATATTTGTTGGGTTTTTACTACTTCTCAGAACTCATTCTCTTCTATTTTTATTGACTCCCTTTCTCATTTCCCACAGTTTGTGTTCCAAAATGTATTTCTCTTTTCAACAACCCAATCATTTCTCCAATTCCCACATTTATAGCAAATGATTTAGATTCTTATTTCACCAAGATCATCTGATGTGTGATTAATCATATCCCTTTCTCTATTTCTCAAGACTCCTCCATCATTCCTCATTTTGTGTTAGTAGAACACAAAGAAAGAGAACGAGTACTTTATCCTTCTTTTCTGTCTCTTTTTCTGTCCTATTTCTATCCTAAATCTTTTTCTATCTTATCTCTCCCCCTCAAGATTTTGTCTTAGCTGTAGCTAAATGGTAGAAAATTTGAAGGTAATTAGAGTTAAGGCAAAAGTAGCAGTAGAAAAATTCTAGGGGAGCAATTAAAACAGAGCAATGTTAGTAAGGAAAGTGACAAACATAGATTCAATCAAAGCCAAAATATCTTGTTTTAATCCTTTTTTAAGGATCTTCCAGAAAAAAAAATCTCAGATCACTAAATTTTAAAAGAGGGACCTAAATATTATTAAGTTCCCTCATTAAATATAATGGTATCATTAGGTCTCTAGACATCATCTCACATTTGTATTCCCATCTATCAGTGAAGCTGAAGTTGGTGGATCTCTTGAGTTTAAGAATACTGATTTTTGATAGGTTAAACTCCTTTAATTTCTATGCTAAATTAGGCATCACTATGGTGATCCCCCAGAAATAAAGGGACAGAAGACCATTTAAAGAAGAATGAGCCAACCCACACGGGAACTGTAGCAGGTAAAAGTTCCAGTGCTAGTTGGAGTAGGGCTGATGTGAGTAGCTCTGCATTTCCAGTTTGGTAGATACAAGGGGATCTAGTCTTAAACCAAGACACACACAAATAGATACATACACACACACACAAAATACAAAATTATCAAATAACAACAAAAAGAGCATTGGATGATATATTTAGCAATAGAAGGAATATTAGAACCCATTGAAGTCACCTTATAGATGAAAAAACTGAAGTTAAGAGAAGTTAGATGTCTCTCCCAGAGTGGTTCAGCTGGTTAATTTCTCAGGTGGAGTTTGAATGTAGTCTTTCCTGGAACTAAGTCCAGAGCTCTGTCCTCAACTACATGCTGCCTCAAAATTAAACATAAAGTTACAGGGGGAAAAAGGATCTATTCAGGTGATTAAAAATTGTGTCTACTCCTTTTTTTTTTCAGAAAAAATCGAGCTCTGTTCAAGTAGAAAAAAAAACATATTTCGTTACTTCTAGACCATATTTTAGCATTACAACAACTATCACTAAATCAAGGACTTCGTCTCTTATCAGCATCTGTGAGAGGTTCATTTGGTATGGATTTCCATCTTGAGCTCTGCCAAATGCCTGTTGTCGAGGTTAATGGGCAACTCCTCTCCTCGGATTCTCCCATGAGACACTAGCTAAAGAATCCAAGGGATTCTTCAGTGATTGGTGCATCACCCTTGGCCTCCAAACCTGGGATGTTTACCTTAAGAACTTCCTGTGATGGGCAGTCCATTGTAACTTATGGCAGCCTATCCTGGGAATTCTGCCAGGGGACAACTGAACAGGAAAGAAAAATCACATAGGAGGTATCATCCTTGCTTCTTCTCTAGCTTGTTTCTGCTAGAATCTATTGGCCTGGCCTGGGAAATTGATGAAGCCAGACTATTTTCTGGGTCTCTGGCAGCAGGGCTCTTTCCTCACAGAGTTGAGAAATTGAATAAGAAAAAGTCTCGTTTGCCATTAAAAGCTCAGTAGCAGTGGGTGTGGTTGCAGGGTATCATGTTGGGTCTGGGCAGTCCATCTTTCTTAAATGGAGGTTAAATGACTGTAGCCCTACTTGACGTGAGCCACGAAAGCCTCCATTATCCCCTTCATTGATCCGGAGAGACAGGCACAAATAAGAGCCAGAAGATGAACCTCCAACAACAAGGAATCTTTAAATGTGCACTCATTTGGCAGTGGCATTATCTTAAGACCATTATCCAGTGTGGGAATGTTTATTGCCTTGTTTCGAGATGCACAATGCAAGATTAACAATCATAGTGTTTTTTCGTATAAATGCAATATTTCTGCTATTGTGTTTGTGGAATTCAGCTAGATAATAATTGATTCTGTGACAGGGATTGGCTAATTTGCCAACAGTATAGCATAAAACACATTTATACAGTCAATTACACCCAAGTGCATGGCCTATTTGCTTTATAATTTCATAAACTTGCCAGCAATTTAAATAAAAAAGTTCCATTAAATTATCATATCATGTGATGGAATGATATTGCCAAGTATATTAAACCATGTGTGTTCAGCCAGAATTAATTAAATATTATTACTTTTTTCTTATTAACACATTGAACTTACCCTTCCTACTCTCTACTTGAAATAGAAGCCTATTAGTGAACAAAGTAAACTTAAGGGCAAAGTTTAAACATTTTCCTGAGGGTGTTTCATTAAGAACCCTGGTTCTTTTGTTTAAACATTTGCTCTTGGTAAATGTACTTGTATTGTGAAAATATTTTATGTTCTTAGATATGAATACTGGAAAAGTTTAAAAAATGCCTTAGTGGAATTATTCTGGTTTTCCAAGTGGGAATAACTGATGCTTTCAGGTTAAAAAAAAAGTCACAAGGAAAGAAATTTCAACATCCTTTCTGATTCCAGCTTTATTTGGGACCCTCCTAAATTCCCTAAGAAAGGAGAAATCTAACATTTGAACAGTTTCAGAATGAAAGACCAATAACACGCACCAGACCCTGAATGCGCCGTAGATTCCTAGTTCATATGAAGCAAATTAACAAGCTATCTCCAAGGACTTGGTTACTCCAATAAATCTGCCCCACATAATAAGAATTAATCCCTTAATATGACAATTGCTTCATTTTCTGAGAAGCAGGACATAAAAAGGTCAATTTTCACTTGACACTAACCTACCTGAGTGAATTATAACCCAGGCAGCGACAGACACATAAATACTCCCCGTTTTTTCTCCTGCCGTCTCTTTCTCACATGGAAATCCTCCCCACATTGTCTGGATTCTCTGTCTGGAATCACAAGCATTTACTTCAAGGAAAGTTTTATCATAATTCTCATTATCATACCATCATCATATTCTTTATTCTCCTCCTCCTCCTCCATCTCCTTCTTCTACTTTACTAAAGAGACTTTATGAAAGCACACATTTTAAACATACAGATTTATAATTACCGGCATTTACTTGAACAAGATAGTGTTTAACAGTGGATAAGCATATCTTTAACAGAAGTCTACCCAGACTCAGCAGAAAAAAAAATTACCATTGAGATTTAATTATGACAGACACAAGACTCTCTCCTGGATAAGAGTGTAGACAGATAGAATTGGCACGGCTGTGCCTTCTTCCAGCTTGCTCCCTATATATTTCTGTTAAACACAGTTTTTGCTGCTCTGTGACTACTGTAAATGGATATAATTGAGCACATCAAAGAAATAGCAAAACTGAGTTCTGTCTGATTTGGGTAAGGAGAAAATATACAGACCAGAGCTTGGCAAAGGACACATATATCTGGATGGTCATCTTGCTCGTTCTACAAGCCAGAAGAGAATAGTCAAAAAGAGCTCTATTGGAAGTTGGGAAAGATCGGAGGTCAAATCTCTCCCCCCCCCCCCGGCTCTGCCACCTATTAGCTGTGTGACCTTGGAGATGTCCCTTAAACTCTTTCAGTTTGAGCTTCATTTTAGTTTAAATAAGGGATAAAAATACATGTACCTTTATTGCAGAGAATGTGAGTCCATAAAACAAAAATATGGAAAATGTTTTGTGAATATTATATATTTGGATAGAGATTTTGTACATATATATATCTCCAGAAAGTATGTGTGTAGATGTGATATATATTACATATGTATAGTATTAACATATATTGTAGATGTCATATATACACACACATGAATATACATGTGTGTATATACATATACATATATGTACATATTGGGCTTACCTTTCCTACTCAAAATAGAAGCCTACAAGTGAACAAAGCAAATTTAAGGGCCAATTTCTCTTTACTGCAAACCTTAAACAGATAGATTCATAGATGGATATATACATACATACATATAGAGAGAGACATGTGGATACATATATATATATATACATAGATGTTAGACAGACAGAAAAACATACATAGATAGATGATAGATAAATACATACATACATACACACATGTATATGTAGCTGGATAGATACAGAGAGAAAAAGACAAAGACAGAGACGGAAAGAGACAAAGACAGAGACGGAAAGAGACAGAGAGACAGGGGGAGAGAGAGACACACCCACAGAGACAGAGAAAAAGAGTCAGAGAAAGAGAGAGACAAAGACAGAGAGAGACAGGGAGTGAGGAAAGGAGAAAAGGGGAGAGGGAGAGAGAGAGAGAGAGAGAGAGAGAGAGAGAGAGAGAGAGAGAGA
>JAJPUD010003956.1:195762-219030 GCA_023553655.1 Myrmecobius fasciatus
AGAGAAGATAAAGAAGGAAGAAAGAAAAAAGGAAGGAAGGAAGGAAGAAAGGAAGGAAGGAAGAAAGAAAGAAAGAAAGAAAGAAAGAAAGAAAGAAAGAAAGAAAGAAAGAAAGAAAGAAAGAAGGAAAGAAAGAAAAGAAAAAAAGAAAGAAAGAATTTTAGAATTCTTTAGAATTCCCATCCTTAAAATTGTGAACAGAACCTCACATGGCTCACTTTATCCAGCAGGCTTAGACCAGTATCTTTTGTTGTTCAGTCATTTCCACCTTTTCTTGATCCCATTTGGAATTTTCTTCTCAGAGATACTGCAGTAGTTGTCATTTCCTCCTCCAGCTCATTTTAGAGATGAGGAAACTGAGGTAATCAGTGTTAAATTACTTGCCCAGGCCACACAGTACATATCTGAGGTCAGATTTGAATGGGAGACGAGTCTTTCTGACTCAAAGCCACCACTTTATCCACTTTACCATCTAATGGCCCAGATCACTATTCCACTTTGGCCATATTCTTATTTATTCTGCCACCATGTGCAAATGTTTTCTTGTCATGTAATCTGTAAATCCTAACATTGCTTCTGGAAAGGACATACTAATCTCCTTTATGGGAATGCTCCACTCCCCATCTTTTTGGCTTTCCAGCCCCAAACTCTTCGACATTGCCACCATTGCTTTACTAAGTCTTGTGTTCTCTTATTCAAAAGTCTGCACCTTGGGGACAAGGATTGACTTTTCTATTTATATCCCCATCCCTTAGTGCAGTGTTTGGCACAAAGGAAATAAAGAAGTGCATTTCTTTCATTGATTCATTGGTTTGTCTTTGAGTCTGCTTTCCTCATTTCTCATATCCAATCAATTCTGTTCCTTCCAGTTCTTCAGTATTTCTTGCATGCTCTCCCTCCTCTTCAGACTCTGCCATCTGGCTACACTGGGTTCCTTGATATTCCTCTCACACAGAACTCTATCCCCAAGCTCATATCTTTTCCTTGTCCCTCATGCCTGGAAGACTCTTTCTCCTCACCCATTCATTTAGGCTTCCTTAGCTTTTCCTTCCCTTCAAAACTGAATTCAAACCCCTGCCATAAGAGGCCTTTCACACCTCCCTCTCTGTCTTCTCCATACTTCCCCTAATTTCCTCATGAGATTACTTTATTTATACTGTCCACGTCAAGTCTGTACTTAGTTATCTGAATACTGTCCTCTCTATTAGAAAGTGATGTCCTTGAAGTTAGAAACCATTTCTGCCAGGTTTATCCCAGTCTCTGGAATATAGTAAGTGCTTAATAAAAGTTTGTGAAATCTTTTCTTTATTTTCACTGCCATAAACAGAGAAGGTCCTCAGGACTACTTATTTGCACAACTAAAAGCCTTCTCATTGGTCTTCCCTTCTCTACTTTCTCCTTCCAAAAGATCCTTGATAGAACTGACACTGTGAGCATCATCATTATCAATATCATCATCTTCTTCTTATTTCTTTTTTCCTTCCATTTTCTTTTTCTTCTTCTTTTCTTTTTTCTTCTTTCTCTTCTTCTTCCTCTCCTTCTTCTCTTCCTCCTCTGTCTCCTCTTCCTGTCCCTCCCTCCTTCTCCTTTTCTTCTCCCTTCTCCTCCTCTCCTTCTCGCTCTTCTTTTTTAGTGAATAGATCTGGCTTTCCTCTGGACAAAAATATTTTGTGGCTCCTTATTTCATCAAGTAAATAAAGAAAAAAAATGAAATCCCCCCTTGGATGTCATTTAATGTCCTTAAAAATTTGGTACCACCCTTCCTCTCTAATCTTATGCAATTATCCCTTCTACATCTTGACTTTTCTCATCACAGTTTCATTTTATCACATGTTGACGTAAGAAATTAAATGAGAATTTTGGGGGAGCTTTGAGAAAACCACAGATGACATGTTCAGACCAGCTGACACACAGAAAATGTTTAGAAACTCAGAAATGCTTAAAATGTGTATATGATATAAATATACTCTGTCTTTTGATAATATAATAATTCAGACTTCTTCTTTGGTAGAAAGAGAGGACCCAAAATTATATGTATTTTCTGTATTGTGAAGTGATGTGAAACCCCCATGATGTGAAAGGCATAACTGTATTAGCAATTTTCCTATGCTGTTTAGTGTCATTGTAAGAACTTTTTGCCATCTGAACATGCCTTAAACTTTATGTCCCTCTGACTATATTTTTAAAGTTCCCGTACCCTTAATCCACTGAATTCTCCCTAACCTCCTGAATTCCTGCTTATATGTCAGAATACCTGATTCCAATGATATTTCCTCCATGATTGCTCCTTTGATCTTCCTAAAATTTCATGTAGCATTTTAGACTTTGACTTCACTGCTTATTGCTTGCTTGACTTTATTTTCTACTTTTTAAATACTAAATGCACCCTGTAATGATGTGTAACATAGTGAGTTGTGATCAAAATTTTTTCTTGTACTGGATTGCAAAATACAATGTGGTGGAGGGCTATATCCTAAGTAAACTTCCCAGTAGAGTACTTTGAACACAGCAGGTATACAATAATTGTTTAATAACTGAATGAATAACTATACTGGCACTGAGCTAAAGACTTGTTAGGGGTTGATCTATTTACTTCAAGGTATATGATTCCATCAATGTGGGTTTTATTTCCCTTTGTACAAATCTCAAACTTGCTTTATTAATTAATATTGCTATTTTAAATGTTATCTATATTTGTGGGGCCATTACCAATCATCTTCACTTATATCTTGCCACTAGACTTGGATGACACTGGAAAAAAGATTGGGGCTGATGTCTTTAAGAGGCTTACATTTTAATTAGGAAACTCCTTGGAGTTCTGTTATGAAAGATAATCACATACAAGCTTCATTAAAGCTGCTTGCCCCAACTTTAAGTTCCAATGTGTGAAAACATGACAGACTGGGTCATTCACATGTGCTTTCTTGAAATTGAAATTTATTGTTACATATTTTGAATCCTTCCTGATATTCTCTTAGACATGTGACAGTATTTTGGTTTTTGTTTTTTCTTTTCTGTATTTCTTTTTCTATTTTTTTCTTATGTTGTATTTAATTTTAAATAAATAAATATATAAAAAGATTGGTTTGTGAGTCTTCCCATATTACCAGCACTTGGCTCCTAGCAAGCATTTCCTCAATGATTTTTAATTCACCCATCTGTTCCATGGGCCTGACCCATCCTGCCAGCTATCAAACATATATTTCAGAACTAAAGAAGATCAGAATTGAAGAGACCTCAAGGATCATCCAGTCTGATCATGCTTATCCTTTTGTGTATGTCACAATAGGATCAATTGTTAAATTAATGTATCCATAGATACATTGATTTAATTTAATAATTTATAATTTAAAATAATTTGAAAGAAGTATCTACAAATTTTCTCTAACAAATTTGAAGCATCAGGCCTGTTTTACATTTGAAATATCTGCAAGATTCCTAGCTCTTTGGTTCTCTTTGTCTAACACCACAAATTTTACTTGCCAGATATGCCCATCAGTTGTCACCACTGGAAAAATTCTGGTTTTACTGACAAAACTAAAGAAAAGAATCAGGCTTTTGTTTTTACATCAGTTCTTGTTTTGCGTGAATGAGACAATCCACCCTGTTTTCCTTAACATCTTATACCTACAGACCCTAAAATAACAACAATAATAGACCTGGTACCAATAGTAATGCTTTAGAAGTTACAAAGAGCTTTAGACTGGCTTTATTGAGAAGCCAAATGGTACAGAATCAGAGGATTTGGATTTTGCCTCTGACACTTACTACCTGGATCATCTTGGGCAAGTCACTGCCTGGATCTAAATTTTCTCATCTTTATTATGAAGTCCTTGGACTAGCCCTTGAGGTCCTCTCCACCTTTATAGCTAAGATTCTACGATTACCTTAGTGAAACAATTTTCATAGAACCATTGTAGTTCACAGGATAAATTATAAAATGTTGAGGAGAAAATGGGAATAGATACATAATTTTTTTTCATCCAGTGAGGTATTTTCATATCTATGGAAAAAATGCTATTTTTATCCCCATTTTATGGATGAGCAAACCAAGACTCAGAAAAAATAAGAGACTAGGTCACACGGCTAATAAATATCTAAGGCAAAATTTAAACCCGGGCTTTCTTGACTCCAAATCAGGATTCTTGCCTCTCCCACCACCAGGCAGTCATTCGTTGTGAAAAAAAGAATATTAAACTATGGCAAATGTTTGTTAGAGTTATCAAAGAATGTTCTTTTGTGTTCAAGACTGGAAATCGATTTTCAGCTTGATCTGGTACATCTGATCAATACCAAGTGAGGGTGCCCTGAATGCATTTCTCCCAAATGTTCAAGCTGATTAAAATAAATTCTCTCCAGGAATGATGGCCCATGCCCATAGTCCTTGTTGCTAGGGAGTCTGAAGCTGGTGAATGACTTGAATTTAGGAGTTTCTACCTTTAATAGGGGTAACATTTATGGTCCGTTCACACCAAGTCCAGTGCCAGTATGATGAGTCCTAGAGAAGAAGGGAGGGCTGCCAGCAAGGCTGTGCTGATAAAAGTTTAACAACTGAATCTCCACAACACACATTTAAATTTCATCTGTATTATTACCATTATCTCCATCACTTTCTTAAGTCTAGACAATAAACAATATAGCAAATGCTGATTTGGAGCATTTGCTGATTTCCAAGATGAAAATACTCTGTGTGTGTGTGTGTGTGTGTGTGTGTGTGTGTGTGTGTCCAGCTCTCTGTCTCTCTCTGTCTCTCTGTCTCTCTCTGTATCTGTAACAGACAGAGAGTCTTGGTCTGGCTCTCTGTCTCTGTCTCTGTCTCTTCCTGCCTGTCTGTTTGTCTGTCTCTGTCTCTGTCTCTGTCTCTCTCTCTCTCTCCCTCTCTTTCTCTCTCTCTCTCTCTCACACACGCAATTTGACAATGGACAAAAAAGAAAAATTAACAAATGGCTGTAGCAACCTCCATCAAGATGGCTGCATCAAGGACAAGGCTCTTTTCAACACCGAGATGATTCAGATCAGTTCCAATGGTCTTATGATTAAGAGAGCCATTTGTACCTAGAGAAAGGCCTCCGGGCACTGAGTGTGGATCACAAGATAGTATTTTCACTTTGTTGTTGTTGTGTTCTTGTATTTTATTTTCTTCCTCATTTTTTTCCTTTTTGATCTGATTTTTCTTGTGCAGCAAGATAATTGTGGAAATATGTATAGAAGAATTGCACATTTGACATATATTGGATTGCTTGCCATCTAGGGGATGAGATGGGAGGGAAGGGAGGGAGAAAAAATTGGAATATAAGGTTTTCCAAGGATGAATGGTGAAGACTATCTCTGCATATGTTTTGAAAATAAAAAAGCTTTATTTACAAAATAGCTCCATCATATACTTGGACCAGGCTGCATTAGGAAGGGCAAATCGGTCCAGTTCAGAGCAGATTAAAGCCGCTGGAAGATCAATATTGAGATCTAGCCCTTGGATAGCCCTTGGGATAGTCCCAGCTTGGAAACAACAGACAGATCCATTCTCAAAACTAAACTAAACTAAGTAAAATAAATCTCTACAATGAGAAACATGCATTTGTTGGGCTGAAGCTTTGGGTGTATTTTCAGATTACTGTTTCTTAGCACCCAGCTTTACTTGTTAAAAGTCCAGACTCCAAAGAGCAGAGGTCGATAGAACTTACATCCAAGAGCCTGTCAGCTAATTGAATCCAGGCAGACGCCTTGCACTTGGTTCTCTCTGAGGATGCCCTGAGGGAGGCTCAGGCTTGTAGAGAATGCAGCAGTTTAAGAGAAGGTCCCAGAGGGAGCCAGTGCTTGCGATCTATTTGTTTCTAAGTGCAATTCCAGGTGTTGATTTTTCATTTATCAATTCCTGACTGGGTTGGGATTTTGTGGCCTTAGAGACTTTCGCTCCTCACAAAGTCACCTGCTAAAGAGATCAGCCAGAGTTCACCTCCTAATCATCCCAGGAGAGAACACACAAAGAGGGGAGCCATTGGCCATTTTCTGTAGGCTGTCTTAGTTTTGCACTTCTTTGTCTTTGCTTTCTCCTTTAAGTTCTATCTTTAAGGCTCAGAGCAAAGCATATTTATTTGGGAAATGAGCTTTGCATGAATTTAAAGGCACACACAGAGCTCTTATTGGCCAAGAGCAAGGAGCAACAACTTTGGGATTCTCCTGGAAGAGAGATGGGAAGAACATCCAATGGGCTTACAACTGGCAGACCTAGATTTGAATCCTGACTCTATACTTATACCTTGTGTGACTCTGGACAAATCATTTTATCACTCTGTTTTTCTATT
Organism: Myrmecobius fasciatus; assembly: GCA_023553655.1. Lineage (NCBI taxonomy): Eukaryota > Metazoa > Chordata > Mammalia > Dasyuromorphia > Myrmecobiidae > Myrmecobius > Myrmecobius fasciatus. The sequence goes on from JAJPUD010003956.1 coordinate 202,065, forward strand.
TCTTCATCTATAAAATTAAAAGATTGAACTAGATGATCTCTGGGGTCTCTTTTAGCTATAAATGTATGGTTGTTTCTTCTCAAAGGCAGAAAATGTCATCTTTTTGTTTCTGCAGCTCCAGCACTTAGTATAATGACTTGCACATTCTAGAGATTTAATAAATGCTTGAAAAATTAATTGTATTCCCTTTTTCTCTCCCTCTTTTTCCTCTCCAATGTCCCCAACCCACTTCTGTGTTTGTCTGTCTGTTTCTTCCTTCCCTCTCTCTCCTCTCCAATGTCCCCAACCCAATTCTATGTTTGTCTATTTCTTCCTTCCCTCTCTCTCCTCTCCAATGTCCCCAACCTATCGCACATAAACCCTATTTCATGTTTTCATCAGACTTCTCAGAGCAGTACCAGTGGAGATGCCAAAGGCTAAACTATAAATGAATTTTTTTTTTGCTTTTACCAAGAACTTTGAGGTTTAATATTTTTCAAGAACATTAAGGGCTATATAGACAGACCTATCTATACATGCATGTGCATGTGTAGATACATACATAGGCCAGAAGAAACAGCATCCCCCACAACCTTCTGCTTTGACTGTGAGATTAGAGGTTCTAACTTCTTGATTATTCCTTAACAAGAACATTTTAGAGAAATCAGTATCTTTTGTCCTCATTCCATATAGATTACTGCAGTTTGCAGACAGCACTTTTTGCATATTATATAAAAAGAAAGTTATATTAAAAACACTGTAGGTAAAGCTGGAGCATATTTTTTTTAATTTCCCTCTTCTTCTTTTAGAAAAGACTCCTGATTAAAAGCAGTCAATGCTGTTCATCTTCAATTCCTTGCTGACTCTACTGGTGCAGTCTGAGCTGCCTCCGGTCCCTTGTGTAAAGGCAATCAGGTGTCACCATTTGCATTCTAGGTCTGGTGATGTTCTGTTTGCCAAAATGAGATTTTGATCTGCTGGACATCGAAGTTCCTCCTGCCAAATGGTGCCCTGAATGACTGAAGGGAGGGCAGAGTGGAGAAAGGAAAAGGAAAGCTAAAATAAAATAGTTCCTATAACAAAATACTTGTGTGCAGTACAGAATAGGCAAATTTAAACTCATTTTTAAGTGTTTTGGGAATCAGGGAGATGGTGGGAGGCAACAGTCTGTATCAGGGAACTTATGAGCAAGAAGAATAGGCTTAAGCTCAAAAAGAAACAGGAGGGAGTGGGAGAAGGAAAAAAGGCCCTGTTGTTCTTTATGGAGTATCTCAAGTTATGTGTGCATGTGTACATCATACATGCATATATACATACATGTGAATGCATTGTATATAGACACACATGTTGATGGTGTGTATTTTAAACTTCCTGAAACCTTTTCAATGTGAGGATGATGGGAAGATCTGAAACATTTCTTATCTTGTACACACAAAAAACCACAATTATAAATTGCTCTTCTTTTCAGAGACCTCCATTTGTAGATGGAAAATTAAGGCAGACTGAGAGTACAGATCCTCAAGTCTCCTGCTGCCCCTTGGAAAACTTTCAATGAGTATTGTCTTGTTCTTGGACTTGGTTCTTTGCTTTATTCAACATATCAGAAATCGGTGACTTGCTTCATTGGTGAATGTCACAATCCCTTTGCATGTTAGAGATGATTTAATATGTTTCTATGTCAAAGAAAAGAAAATTCATTACCTAAAGTCTGGAAATGATCCTCTTGTCACTATTGGGCCAATCTGTGGACAACAATCCCCCAAATCCCATGCTTTGCCTCTGTACCAAACCTGCCAGGTCTTGTACTTACCTGACTAAGGTCTTGAAAATCCAGGATTGATCCATGCTATGAATGAGCATCAGAGGAAGCCTTGAGAGAAGGAAAGTTGGTTTTTCCCAAACATGGAAATCTGAGGAGCTAAAACTGCTGCCTCTTGTTTTTGTGTGTGTTATTAATTTTCTGAAGCCCAGAATTCCAGTCTTAATAGATTCTAGTTCTAATAAACCTAGAGAAGGTGTTTTAAAATAATAACAGCCACATAGCTACATGATATAGATTCTAGCAAAGTGTTTATAAATTCATCTTAACCTTTTAGGAAGTAGATAAAATTGATCTTCTTGGTGAGAGTACTTAAAATCTGTCAGTCAATAAACATTTATTAAGTAGCTACTACGTACCAGAAACTGTGCTATATGTTGGCAAAAAGAGGCAAAAGATACTTGTCCCTAAAGAACTCACAATCTTATGAGGAAGACGAGAAAACAATAATTACAAACAAGCTCTATACAGGATGTATAAGAAAGAACTAAAAGAGAGAAGGCACTAAAAATAAAAGGAGTTGGGAAAGGCGTCTTGTAGAAGATGGGATTTTAAATGGAACTTAGAGGATGATTTCTTTATGGTATCAGAATTAAATACTTTTTAAAGATGTTAGTGATATTTAGAGATGCAATGGGGGGGAGAAGAAAGAGAAACAGAGACAGAAGCAAAAACAGAAGAGAGGGGGGAGGGAGATAATGGGAGAGGGAGAGGGAAAGAGAATTATGGTAAAATTACATCTATTTGGATGTCTTCAAGCATGACATCAGGTGAACATTTGGATGCCTGTTAGTTTTTTTTCCCAAAGACCCATGGAAATATATATGTATTTTTAATTTCTACCAAGTGACACTGCCTTATTGCCATTCCTCTCTTTAGATCAAGATATGTAAATATTTGGAGGACCTACTACATAAATCATTTAAATCCTTGTCAATTTCCACTAAGTGGGTTGGAGACAGGGAATGGGAAGAGAGTGGAAATTAAATTTTTCTTAGCTATAGCTCAATCTAGAAAGTCCTTTAGGGTTTGGAGAGTGTTTTTTATATGTTATGTCATTCATTCCTCACAATGACCTCATAATGACAAGATAGAGACTGTTATTGTACCTGTTACAACATTTTAAAGGTGAAGAAACTGAGACTTAGATTATGTGACTTTCTTTGGATAATAATGATTATAATAAAGCTGCCATTTACATAATATTTTAAAATTTTTGAAGTGCTTTACTCATATATTATCTAGTTGTCTCTTCACAACCACACTGTAGGTGCTTTTATTATTCCTATTTTATTTATAAAAAACTGCCTGAAAGAATTTAAGAAATTTCCTCAGGGTCCTGCAGCTACTAAGTATCAGGATCTGAACTCAAGTCTTCCCAATTTCAAATCCAAATCTCTTTTTACTATGCCACAAAACTTGTTCTATTAATATGAATCTATCACTCAAATTATAGCAGTTTTTTCTTAGAGGATCTTTGACGTAGATTCAGGACAGTTTTCAAATCTATAACTAGTCACTTAATATGAAGAAAGGAAAGGAAAGAAGAAAGGAAGGAAGGATGTAGGAAGGGGAAAAGGGAGAAAGAAAGGAAGTGAGGAAGGAAGAAAATAAGCATTTATCAAGTGCCTGCCAGGTGCCAGACACTGCATTAAGCACTTTTACAAATAACATCTCATTGGAAAATATTAGCTGTGTGACCATGGGCAAGGCACAATCTCTTAAGTTCCAATTTTTTAAAATCTGTAAACCAAAGACAATAATATCTGTGACACTTTGTTACAGGAATATTGCATGAGGACAAAATGAAATAAAGTATGTAAATTGTTTTCAAACCTTTAAATACTATATAGGATCCTGGATTAAGACTGTAAGAACCTGAGAATCCATGTAGCCCAACCTTCTCATTTTATAAATGAAGGAACCAAGGCCTGTACTGGTTTAATCACTGGCAGAATCTGAACTCCAGAGATCTCATGTCAAAGTCAATGTCCTTTCTACCAATCCCCCTGGTTCCCGAATTATCCGTTGTGGTTACTGATACAATTCTTATTTTGCCACTACCTTTCATAAAAATAGCTTGCTTTCATATGATGGTTTAAGGACTCAAACGCTATAACATTTAACCAAATAATATTTTGCCTATTCTCTTTTTTATCACAACTCTTTCTACCACTCCTTTTTTTCTGCCCCATTAGTCTCTAACTAAACAGAATGTCTCCTGTGTGTCTAAGAGAGATTTTTATTTAGACTGAAGAGGGCTGTGCATTCTCAATCTATTCCCATACTGCTTAAATTAAAGTTCAACCTGAATTCTAACATTTGGACTCTGTGAGGAGGAGGTAGTTGTTTTTTTTTTCTTTTTTAACTTCATAAGGTTGTTTTAACTAGGTATTTTTTTAAAGAAGGAAAATGAACATAGACACGTGCAAGCAGCATTTTAAAATGTGTTTTTTATCTGATAAGATCTGTGCCTCTCCTGTCACAGCAGAAAGAGCTATAAATCAACGTGCAAATGAGCACACACAAACACACACATACAGTGTGGGAGATTTACTTTCAACTTGACCTACTCGAACCCCAAACCCAGAAACAGCCTGGTGATTTACCAGGTGGGTGATGAAATTATCTTCAACAACAGAGGGTTACTCCCCATAACGAAGCATCAAGCTGGAATCTCTAGAAATAGAACAACATCTCTTTGCATGGGGGTGACATTTGGAGAATTAAATCATGCCTTTTCCTGGACAAATAAAGCGTACTATATACAGACATGTTGGCATCTGTACAACTATTCTACTTTTAAAACAAAGTCACAGTCTTTTTTGCATATACATAGCTACTATTATTCTCCTATATAGTAGTTGTGTTGTTATTGTTATTTCTGAGAGTTTTTTCCATCCCAAAAGTGAAATGAAAATGCTTCCAAATCCCATAATAATCTAGAACTAGGTTGAGTCAACTAGGGTCTTAACTCAAAGCACTGATATCCAAAGGGTTCCACGGCCCTTATCATCTTTCAATAATAATACAAAAACAATTGAGAATAGAACTTAGGAAGAATAATTTATTAAAACAGATAATGATGGTTTCCTTCTCTGAAGCTGCCCCAGCTCAAGTGAGCCTCCTGATCGGCACTTAGGTACAACAATCTTGCTGTGTTCTAGGGACCAGTGTTCTGGGTCACTATCTTCCTCCAAATCTGTCATTAAAAATCGCTTTGCCAATCTCTTTTAAGCTGCTTGCATTGATTCTGTGATGGGGAACCTGCCTTGGGCCTTAAGAACATAAGTTACAGATAAATGACCTGATAAAAGGTTATGTAGAAAATAATCCCCAAAGTTGTTTCCATATGGGTATAAGTATGAGTGTGTGTGCCATTTGAAAATAATGAATTGCAGTAAAATTAGCTAGATTTTTGCAGACGCTACCTTATTTGGCATGCTGGCTTCTATTTGGAGCACCTGTGGTAGTATTTTTCCTAATCAATTCAATATTTTTTTTTCAAATTTGGAAAAGAAAAGAAATCAGCATGCCAGGAAAATGTCAAAGTAAATCTTATTTTAAAGTCATCTTTTAATGAATTGCACATTATTTTTGCAAACTCCAATGTCTCTTTTTTTTGGTAAATAGCTAAAAAGTAGAAGCCAACTGAGTTGATAGTTTTTTTTATCTATAAAGATTATGAAGACCTCAAAAGAGTACAGAGATTATTGGGGTCACGAGTTGGATGAATCATGGAGGCAGAGACAAGTGTCCTATCACCATGATATCAACATTAACACTATTGCATGGTCAGTGGTGGGTCACACAGTACTTATTTCTGACAGGTTAGCTGTACTCTCATCTCACTATGCATTCTTTTAATGTGGTACTTGTATGAAAAATTAGTTAAGACTTTTGACCAGGCTCCCTGTTGCCTACTGAATCAAATCTATAGTCAACTTTGCATTCAAAACCCTCCATAATTTTGTTCCAATGAGCCTTTCTGTCCATAATTCACACAACTTCCTGTTGATATTGACCAAACTGGATTAATTCTCCCTCCCTTCATCTTGAAGACCACTTATTGAAATTCTACCTATCCCATAGGATATAGCTCAAATGTAACCCCTTCTACGAAGCTCTACCTGTTTCTATTTCTCCTTTCCCAGATTGAGAGCATTCTTTTTTTCCTTTAACATCACATAGTCTTTTGTATTTCTCTATTCTTTAATATAATTATTCTTATATCTTCCTTCAGTAGAGAGGGTTCTCAAAAACAGAGGCTGTTTTTCATTTTTCTGTGAAAAACTCCAACATTTCCACAGCATTTTGCTTGCAGTAGGCACTCAATAAATGTTTTGCTAGGGAGAAACAGGACAGCGATCTCTCTAATGGAGAATTGTGGGAGGGAGCAGAATGAACAATAACCTGGACTCCAGATTTAAACACCAATGGAATAGTAAATCCCACTTAGGCAATTCTGAACTGCTCTGACTTCTGCCATGAAGAGCACAGAATTCCAGGACTATAGAGGAATCTAAAAAGGGATTTTTATGAGAAACAAAGTTCCATAAGAGAATATGAGAAGCAAAATCTTGAAAAGAAGCCAAAAAACATCAACTTGCTTCATAAATATCCTGAGAACTTTTAGTCACTGGAAGCCATGATCAGTGACTCATAAACCTATCCTTGGAGGAGAGCTGGGTTGACCTCCCATAAGAATCTTGGAATTTAGTTTTTTTTTTCCCTCCAAACTCCAAAAAGAATAAAATGAGGATGATGGGGATGATAAAAATAAAAGTTAAAGACTAGTTTATAAGCACCATTGGGCCACTTCTGAGTAAAGAAAAACAAAATTATTTCTGCATATCTTTGCTACGGAAAGAAAACAAGTTGGAAAACAAAACTGTCATTTTGCATCTTTTTTTGTGGGAAGATGAGGTGACAGTGGTAGTGGAAAGTTGGTGCACGCTGCAGCGGCCCCCGCAAGCCGCAAAGCTTTTGTGTTGGATTACCCCATTCCTCATTCTGCGCCAACCCCATAATCCTTCCGGATGTGCCCTGTTCTGCTGAAGTTGGCATGGCTGCCTGTCTTAGGCCCTATCTCCCATCTGCAGCAGCATACGTATCTATGCCATGCTTTCTATGTGGTAACCCAAATTTTACCCAGAACATATAAGAAGCTTGCTGAGATCACAGTTCTAGCTCTCTCTGCCGAAGACCAGGTCACGCCCAGCCCGGGTTTGGAATCCTACTTGGGGGCCTTTCAGAGATTGAAGCTACGCCCCCCTTCCCCTCCTGCCTCCCCATTCTTCCCCAGATCACAGAAGCCCTGAATAGCAAACATGGCATCCTAAATACACTACCACCTGTTTTGTACAAGTCTGCTTGGGTTGTTGCAACTGTACTGCTTGACAGTTGGGGGGTGGGGAGTGGGGTGTACTTTGCAGGTTGGCTGACCAACACAGACATAAAACTAACTGTTAGACATATGTTTATAGTTTGTACCCAGGCCAATACTTCCCACGCACACCTACATACCAACAGTGACCTACATAAATTCTTGCACACATGTTGCTTTGAGCCTTTTACATAAGCTTGCAGGTGCTGGGGTCCTAGGCAATAAAGATCGCTTGCTTGACAAGCCTCTTTGTTGTACATGTTTGGGACTGTTTTGCTTGTTTGTTGTCAAAAGGCAAAAACGAACTTTTGGGAAGCTTGTGTGTTCGAAAAGCTTAAAAGCATCGCAGGGACAGGAAAACTTTTACCTGTCATGGCTTCCAGTCGAGTTAATCCTGCTGCTTTATGGGCCCTCTCCTAATTACCTGTAAAATGTATATAAATAAATGGGACAGGTGTTTATTTTTCCAGTTGATTAATTGATAATGATTTCACCCCAATGGAGGGCAGCAAGTTAAAAACCCAAAGGCAGCAGTTAAGCGAGAAATAGACGTTGTTGAGACAGGGCCGGGAAACAGCTTGAGAGAGATATTTACAAAGGCTTGTGTGGCAGGAGAACTGTATGTTTTCCATATAGGTTTAGAGAGCTCATGGTCCCAGACTACATCAGTGCCATGTAGAAAGTTCTCAGTTTTATAAGCATGAAGCCCAGGAGATTTTAAAATGAGTTAGGAAACATTTTTCCCCCTGGACAAAAAAATTGCCAAGATGCATCAGTGATGTGTGCAGAAAAAGGTGCATTAGAACACTGTCTATTAAGCCCGATTTAAATCGGGCCACTTTTTCTCAGTGTGTCTGTGCTGCTTTTATCACTTTTGCAGCAGAAGAAATAGTAACTGACATTTGCATAGGGCTTTACAGTTTGCAAAGTGCTTTCTGTGTATGATCTTATTTGAGCCTCATAACCACCCGGGATGTGGGTCCTGTGTGTGCTATTTTCCCCATTTCATCAATGAGGAAACCAGAAGTACAGCCAGTGGTCACGCAGCTAGTGGGTATTAGAAAAGCCACAATTTTATTTTTCTCTCTAGGGCCAATATTCTCTCTATTGCACCAAACTGCCTCTTCCAGGCAGTTTAAGATATATAGCATGGACCATTCTATGAATCAATAGCAAATATTTTAAGCGCCTACTGTGTGTCTGCATAGCATTGGAGACTAGAATATCAATTTTTTTTAACCCTTAATGATCTCACAGTTTAGGGCAAGAACTCTTAACCTTTTTATATTTGTCATAGATGCCTTTAGTAGCCTGGTGAGGTCTAGGGAATCCTCATCATATTGTTTTTAAATGTATAAAATAAAATATAAATATAAAGGTAGAAGCTAATGAAAATAAAGATCTATTTTTCTTCCTGATACAATTCATGGATTCCATGAAATTCATTATGCACTGAGGAACTCAGGTTAAAAACCTCTCATCTACTAGGAAATAACATGCACACAGATTATATTTAAAAGCATATACAAATTGCACATGTAATCTATATCAGATTGCTTACTGTCCTAGGGAGGAGGGAGATAAGGTAGGGAGGGAAAATATAGAACACAAAGTCTTACAAAAATGAATGTTGAAAACTATCTTCACATGTATTTGGAAAATAAAATACTATTTAATTTTTTTTTAAAAAAGGGAAAAAATATGCAGAAGAATGGAGGGCAGGAGTCACTAGCAGCTGACAGATCAAGGAAGGCCTCAAGTAGGAGGTAGTAGCCCTTGAGCCCAACTCTGGAAAAAGTGGGACTAAAACTCTAAGACCCAGAAGTGAGGAGAGTAGCATTAGCAAAAGCAGAAAGGGAGATCAACTGGGTGTGAGGGACACCAAGTGGAACCATTGGGCTGGGCTGAGTTATACAGTGTGTGAATACCATGAAATAAGTCTGTGAAGGTAAGATGGAGCCTGATTATGAAGCATTTGAAAGGACAAAGGGGAGTTAATATCTAATTCTTCAGATAACAAGAAGTCCATGCAATTTATGAGTAGGGCGTGACCTGGCCAGATCTCTAAGAAAATCACTTTGGCAGCTGGATAAGAGGATAGATTAAAGAGAGATCTAAGGCAGGGAAACAAATTAAGAAGACTGTTAAAGCAATCCAAACAAGAGATGCCAAGGGTCAGAAGTAGGCTAATATCCATGTGAGTAGAGGAAAGAGAAGGACACAAGTCAACAGATTTTACCTCAGATTTCCAGGTAGCAAAGTCTGCCTGCATTTGCTGCAACTCAATCTATTTTGCGAGATCAACGAAATGTTCCTAGCTCAAGCCCCAACTACGGCTCTGAGCTGAAAGCTTTACTGAGGACAATTGAGATGGTGGATTACTGGTAGGGAGATCGGTTAGCTGATGATTTATACATGAAACAAGGAAAGGGAAAACAACACCAAATAAGTGAGGTTTTGCTTGGAGCTCAGGCCATCTTTTTATGTGGATCCTTAGAACAGTTTCATTCACTCTATTTCTATTTTATAGCTTAGCTTATAAGCATGAATAATGCAGGCCCACAAATAGCATTGAAAGCAACTCTAGCCAGGAGGTAGAATGAGGGAAGAGTCCATATTTTATGAAAACAACCCCAAACAGAAAAGATATTTTCATGTCTTCTAAGAAACAATACCAAATAAAGAAATAACATATATAAACTGAAATAAGATCTGGAAAGAATTTTTTTTTTCCACTCACTAAACATGGATGAGATGAGGCCATACTGAATACCCCAAAAGGTCTGTGATCTCATGGATATCTGTATTTTCTCCAATTTTGCATAGTACAAATCACCCAGGCCTACCCATCTTATACATCTGTTGTTCACATCTATTGTAATCCACCCTAAGTGCAGGGGACCTTCTTTGTCTTTTTTTTTTTTTTGATATTGCAAGGATACTATGTACTATTTTCCTATTACCCTATACTTTCCATGTGACCAGTTCATCTCTATTTCACTCAAAATTTTCTAAAATGGAATCCTTTGCTTCTGTTTTTCTTTGAAATTTATTTTTTTCCTGTCCATATTCCTCATATATCTCTGCCCTCATTTTTAGTTTCTCTGAAGTAAACATGAAGATGTTTCATGACTTTCAGCCATTCAGTAACACCAGTAGAATATTGACATCCCACAAAATGGGCTTTTGAGCCCATATTTTAAGGAAAATACTGTTTCAGTTTCATTGAATTTTTAAAAATTAATTTAAATTTAGTATCTAACCCTTCAGAAATTGACAAACATCTAAGTCATTGGACATAAGAAAGTGTTAAATGAAACAGCAATAGTATAGATTAAACTTAAAAGTGTGTGGTGTATATATTTTTGGGGGAACAGGTGGCTAAACATTTATCGACACATCTTTGCAAAGGATGTATCCGAGTTTGAACTCCACTGAGACAGGATAAACTCTGTAATGGAGTGTCAAGAGTTATATTGTTATATTATCTTCTTGTCTTTCCAGCCCTCCATCAACAGGAGCAAACATGTTTTTGGGGAGGATAAACTAGTAGTAATATTGCCACAAGAAGTCTTTAAAAATCTTTAATTAGAAAAATAAGGTCCACCAAAATAATTATATTGTTGAGAATCTATTATCAGCAACCCTTCAAACAATGAGGTAGAGAGGAAAGAATATTTTAGCACAAAAGGACAGTTTCTCAAGAGTTTAGGCCTCAAATACCACCTTTGACTGCCGTGTCCACAAAAAGTTTCCCCTTGTTTTTTAGAATTTTAGTTTGTCAAGGAAATAAAATATTTTCCTTTTCATCCAGCCAAAATGGTATTTATGTGTTTTAAAATATAGCTTTTCATATCACATCACTATGCCTTAACAAAGGCAGTTCCCCACGTCTAGAATGTATGTGCACCTCTGTCAGTTAGAATTGCTATTTTTTTCAAAGTAAAATTGGAAATACCATCCTTCAGCTTGCAGTGGTTTTTTTTTTCTGAAGTCCCTGTAGCTGAGATAGTTCACCCTGAAACACCAAAATCACTTTGAATTTATTTGGTATCTATTTTGAATATACTGATATGTGTGCAGTTTAGTTCTTATCTTCCAATAGAATGTAATCTCCTTGAGAGTGGGAATCATTCCATTTTTAACTTTTTATCTCCAGCCTGACACATAGATGCTTAATAAATGTTTTGAGATTTGATTCATGAAACACTATCTCCTTCTGTACTCTAACCATCCCTATATCCTTCCTCTCCCACTACCACCAATAAAGTAGGAAAACCCACTACAAAATAGAAGAGTATCATTAGGATGTTGCTTTTTTTTCTATTGTCTATGTGTATTGGCTTTAACAGGACAAAGCAAGTATTTATCCATCCTTTCATCTATCCATCCATCCATCCAATTCATCATCCATCCAACCTTCCATTCATCTATTCCCCCTGTCATCCATCCATCTTTCCATTTAGCCATTCATCATTCTATCCATCCATCCCACTCTTCATCCATCCCTCCCTCCCTTCATCCATCCATCCTTCTATCCTTCCATCCTTCTATCCACCAATCTGTCTCTTCATCCATCCATCCTTCCATCTACCCATCTATCCACTGTGTCGTGAAAAGACTCTTAGATTTGTAATCAAAAAATTTGGGTCCAAAATCTTACCTTCACCACTTAATAGTCATGTGACCTTGGGCAACCTACATTCTTTCTCTAGAGTCCAAGCCCTTCCTCAAACACTTACTTGCTGTGTGAACCATGACAAGGCATTTAACTTGTTAGTGCTACAGACAACCACTTAAGACAGGACCTCAATCTGAGGTCCATGGATAGATTACAGGGGGTTCTGTGACTTTGAATGGGAAAAATACATCTTCAAGGTCTGAACTGACTTGAAATTTAGCATTTTCTTAATAACAAATGTAGGAAATAAACCAAAGAGGCATTAGATCAAAGGGTCCATGACATTAAACAACAATAACAACAAAGAATTTAAGAACACAATCTAAGATGTTAAGTTGTAGAGCATTTTTGCTCACTGATTTGCATGAATTTCCATGCCAAGAGTTCCCTGCACTGTTGAAATTTTAAATTATATGCCTTTCCCTGCAATCCCTAGACCATCATTATTAGAATTGTTAGTGCAAAAGTAGGACCATAGTCTCATAGCAACTCAGACCCATTGTTCTTCCAACCTAATGTCAACCTAAGCAGAATTCAACATTTTCCCCAGGAACATCATTTGAAAGCTTCCTTTGCCAGCCTGGGCCTCCTTGTGAAAGTGCTCCAGTTTCCAAGTTCAACCTAAGCACCTCAGTTGTTTTACAGCTTAAACTGTGTATGTGCAGAGCTCTCTCCTGATCGGCTCTGAGCGCGGCAAAAGCCAGAACGTGCGCGTACATCCCAGCTGTAAAATTGCACATTCCACTGTAAGTGAGCAATCAAAACTACCTACTTCATCTCCTTCTACCCAAATATTGCATTTTCTCTTACCATAAAGATGCTTTATAACGGCCACAAGGAGCCATAACTCACGAAGGGGCTGCTACTGAGCTGCTCCTCATGGCCTGCAACTCCCACTCTATTATGAGAGCATATGTTGCCTCTCTATCATGAGTTATGATTGGGCCAGGGTGCCTCCAAGTCTATATTTAGAAAGCAGGGCCCCCCCATACCCCGTCTGCAGAGATTCACAAACAATCAGAGACTGTCCAAATTGCCAAATGGTTTCCATGTTGCAAAGCAATTCCTTAGGTGTTTCTGCCTGGGATTCGGCTGCCTAAATTCTCAATTAGTGCAAATGTTCTTTTACCTGTATAGGTATCATGCCTGACTACATGGAAACAACTGTTCAAGCAAACATTTTCCAAATACAGACAAGAGAAGGACTTTGGGAAGCTGAAGCTCAGTGGCAAAGTGTTTGGGGGCAATGGGAGAAGGTTTGCCCTCATTCATCAATAAGGCAGCCAGCATGAATGAGGAGAAGATAGAGAGCCAGCCTGGATGGCAGGAATTTTCCCCTTACACTCTAGCTCTGCAAATAAATTATTTAAACTTTCTCAGTTTCACTTTCCTCATTTATAGAATGGGGATAGGGAGAGTACCTACCTCACCCATGGGAATGGGATGAGCTCTTTCATAAAATGAAAGCAGATCACAGAGTATATTAAAAAAAAAAACTAGAATACTATAATACATTGTTTATAAGAAACACACCTGAAGTAGAGAGATACATACAGAATAAAGGTAAAAGTTTGGAGCAGAATCTATTGTGCTTCAGCTATAGTTTAAAAAAAAAAGCAGGGGTGGAAAACCTGATATCAGAAAAAGCAAAAAAAAAGACCTTAATTAATAAGATAAGGAAGAAAACTATATGTTGCTCAAAGGTATTATAGATAGCAAAGCAATATCAATCTAAACATATATGCACCAAGTGGTATAACATCCAAATTCTTAAAGGAGAAGGTAAGCGAGTTACAAGTTGATGACCAAACCACAGGTAGAGAGCATTACAAAATGTAATATTGATAGTTTTGATTATATTAAATGAAAAAGCTTTTGCACAAACAAAACAAATGCAACCAAGATTAGAAGTAAGTGTAGAAATCTGAGAAACAGTCTTTACAGCAAGTGTCTCTGAGAAATGTCTCATTTCTCAAATATATAGAGAAAACTGAGTCAAATTTATAAGAATACAAGTCATTCCCCAATTGAAAATTGGTCAAAGGATATAAACAGGCAGTTTTCAGATGAAGCAATAAAACCTATGTATAGGTATAGGAAGAAGTATTTTCAATCACTTTTGGTTAGAGAAATCCAAATTAAAACACCTTTGAGAGATCACCTCACAGCTGTCAGATTAACTAATACAACAAAAAATGTGATTAATGATGGAGAGGATGTGGGAAAATTTGGACACTAGTGCAATATGGGTGGAGATGTGAACTGATTCTGAAAAAACAATTTGGAGCTTTGCTCAAAGAGCAAACAAAATATGAATACACTTTTGATCCATCAATAGTACTACTAGGTCTGTATACCAAAGAGATTATTATAAAGAAAAATGAAAAAGGATCTTCATATGCAAAAATATTTATGGCAGTTTTTGTGGGAGTAAAATACTGGATATGGGGGGAATGCACATTGATTGGGAAAATGGCTGAACATATTTTGTTGTATGAATACTATTGTGCAATAAGAAATGATAAACAGGCAGGTTTAAAAAGTATCTAGAAAGACTTGTACAAATTGATGCAAAAATAAAATGAGCAGAACCAGGAAACATTGTATACAGTATCAGCAAGATTGTGTGATGATCAGTTATGGATGATTTAGTTATTCTTAGCAACACAATAATCCAAGACAAGTACAAATTACTCACAAAGGAAAAACTTATACACATCCAGATAAAGAACTGGAGTCTGAAATCAGATCAAAACATACTTTCTCTACTTTATTCTTTTTCAAGTTTTTTTTCTCCCTTGTGCTCTGTTTCTTCTTTCACAACTGTGACTAATATGAAAATGTTTTACATGACAGTACCTGTGTAACCTATCTCAAAATACCTAACACTTTAGGAAGGGGGGAGGAAAAGGAGGAAGGGAGGGGAAAATCTGCAACTCAAAATCTTCTTAAAATGAATGCCAATAATTGTCTGGACATGCAATTGGGAAAAATAAAATACTATGTAAACTAAAAAAAAATAAGGCTTTAGACATTATTTGCCAAATGACTTTAAGCTCTATTCATTGTAGGACAGAACATCCTTAATAATAGAATAATTTTTTTTTCTTTCTTTCCATTTTTGTCTTTGTCTTTTTCTTGTAGGAGAGTTCCTGGGACTGGGTTGCCCTAAGGTTGTGAACCATATTGAGGATGTTGCTCTTGACTAGCTGTAAATGTGATTAGGAGAAGAGATATTCACCTACCAACTGAGTGGAAAACCCATGTGATCCCATCCTTAGTATCCATCTAAATTAAGTGTTGTTTTTATAATAAAATAGAAATATTTATGGATCCACAGGAGGTGAAGAAGTTCATTAACTCTCTGGATAAATAACAGAATGAGCAGTGGAAAATCTATTGACAGATTTAATCAGGGAATTGTGAAAACAACCAGATATAACTGATTTTACACAATGTTTAAAGATTGGATTCAGAGGGTCTTGATTGGTGAAGTGAGAAGAATTCCCCCCTCCCCATCATTGTGCTAAAGATTTATTTATCCTTATGATCTTAGCCTAATGATTGGAAATAAGAAAGCAGAATTTAAATTTGGAATACAGTTAATGAATTGTACTGATTATTATAATTTTTGAAGGAAAGAAATAATGTGGTCTAAACTTCTTGATATGCAAGTTTTCATAGACTTTAATCAAGTGCATGAGAGAAGGGTCAACTCCAACCATCCATCCTCATCCAAGACATTTTAGTCTCAGAAGTATGTGAGGAACTGCTTGAGGAAGGTTGAAGGAAATGGGCACCAATAAATTGCCTGTGAGAAAGGGAGTTAGAAAAGTAATGCCTGATTATGAAATATAATCTGAAAGCTTTTGGTGATATAAGAGGGAACTGAGTTTGCTGATGGGTATATCAAGCTGATCAGAGAGGAGGCTTTGCAAGATTTCTTCAATATCCTCACTGAGAAAACAAAGGAATTTAGCTAATGAGGTTGGGATATAACCGCAGGACAGTGGAATTAAAGGTAGCATTGTTGAGGGGCAAATGAATTTATGTACTGGAAATTTATTTCATGACAAGATTTTTTTTCTTAATTGTAAGAAGGAAGATGATTGTTCAATGTATTGAAGCTATTTCCCTCATCTTGTGTCAGAATTAAATGTTCAATGTGGATCTTTTGTTTTAAAGATGAATTAAGATAATGTGAATGGTTTGTTTTCTACCTAACATAGGCCAGCAATTTGCGACCACAGAATAGATAAAAACAGCTGTGAAAACTAGCAAAAAGCTGTAGACAGAAAATATAAATACCCAAACAGTTCTTTTTGACACTTTAATATAGAATACAGATATAATAGACTTAGAAGCAATCTAATTTTGTTGGCCAAAGTTTGTAAAAAAAATAACTCCATGATATTACAAGCAAATTAGAAGAATATAGGATAGTTTACCTCTCATATCTGTGGATAAGGAAGGAATTTCTGACCAGAGAAGAACTGGAGATTAGTATTGAACACAAAGTAGATAATTTTAATTATATTTAGGTAAAAAGATTTTGTATAAACAAAACTAATGTAGACAAGATTAAAAGATAAGCAATAAAATGGGAAAATATTTTTACATTCAAGCGTTCTGTTAAAGGGCTCATTTTTATTTTTTATTTTATTTTTTTTATTTTTTTTAATAAAGCTTTTTATTTGCAAAACATATGAGTGACCTTTCAACATTGACCTTTGCAAAAAAACTTTTTTTTTTCCTAGGCTTTTCCTGTCCCCCCCCGACCCCCACCCCTAGATGACAGGTAATCTAATACATGCTAGATAGGATAAATTATATGACAAGTACAATACATGTATACATATCTATACAGTTATCTTACTGCACAAGAAACATCAGATCTAGAAAGAGAAGAAGAAAAAAAACAACCTAAGAAGGAAAACAGAATGCATGGAAATATTCACAGAAAGCTTTAAAATGCTGTGTTGTGGTTCACTCTCAGTTCCCACAGGCCTCTCTCTGGATGTATATGACTATCTTCATCGCAGCACAACTGGTTTGAATCACATCATTGTTGAAGAGAACCATGTCCATCAAAATTGATCAT
>JAJPUD010003957.1:2104-68803 GCA_023553655.1 Myrmecobius fasciatus
TGAATCTGATTTTTTTCCTTCTTGACTTGATGCACCCCATGTTCCATTCCCCCTTCCATCTCATGGAGTCATAAATTTAGAATTTGGTTTAGTGACTCCTAGAGGAACCCCATTTTTGCTGGGTGACCTTGACGTAGGACATCCATTCTTGGTGGTTCCATTTTCCTATATGTACAACATATGAATTGGAGTGGATAACTCCGAGATCTCTCTCAGCTTTAATGGTTTATAACTCTTTATGATCATCTATTCATTTGCAAATAACAATAATAATTATCATTTATATAGAATTTTAAAGTTCTTGAAGCAATTTACAAATAAGATCTCATTTGATCCTTACAATAACTTGGGAGGTAGATGCTTTTATAATCCCAACTTTATGGGTAAAGAAACTGAGACAAAAGATGACTTGCCCAGGATTGGCCAGGTGGTAAGTATCTAATTTTGGATTTTAACTAAAGTTTCTCTGACTCCACGTAAGCCATATTGGATTTGGAGTTGGGCAAAAACTAAATTTTTCTCTTGCCTCTGTTACTTATGAACCTGTGCAATCACTTTTCCTCACTCTTAGTTTCCTTATATGTGAAATAGATACCTTAATAATTTCAATATTTTCCTCACTGGATTATCAAATTGTAAATTTGGGGCCCACCTCTCATTTTCCAGAGAAGGAAACTGAAGTCAGGGAAGCTAAGTGACTTTCTACAAATTACACTGAAATGTAGTTACACAGAGATGGAATTCAATCACAGATCATCTGATTTCAGATTCAGTGCCCTTCCCATTAAAGTTGTAACAGAGGTTCAAATGACATAAAATATTCAACTGATTTGTAAACCTCAAGATGATCTGTAAATATTAGCTTTAAAAATAATCATAGTGATGAGTGATAGAACTTGGACCTGTGATTTCACAGGAATAGTGGATTCTTGGATGAAGGAGTGCCTGCTATCATTGTAGGCTGGTACCTTCTCTGCCAGTTAGAGTCCTAGAGAGCTGTCCAAGGTACCAAAAAGGCAAGAGACTTGCCCAGGCTCACATAATCTTGTGTCAGAGAGGAAACTTGAAACTGGGCTTTTGTCTTTTAAAAAATCATTTCATGCAAATTAAGACAACTCTGAGGTACTACTACACATCTCTCAGATTGGCTAAGATGACAGGGAAAAATAATGACAAATGTTGGAGGGGATGTGGGAAAACTGGGACACTAATACATTGTTGGAGTTGTGAACTGATTCCACCATTCTGGAGAGCAATTTGGAACTATGCTCAAAAGAATATCAAACTATGTATACCCTTTGGTCCAGTAGTGTCTTTACTGGACCTGTATCCCAAAGAGATCTTAAAGGAGGGAAAGGGACCCAAAAATGTTTGTGGTGGCCCTTTTTGTAGTAGCAAGAAACTGGAAACTGAGTGGATACTCAATTGGAGAATGACTGAATAAGTTATGGTATATGAATGTTATGGAATATTATTGTTTTGTAAGAAGTGAGCAGCAGGATGATTTTAGAGAAGACTAGAGAGATTTACATGATCTGATGCTAAGTGAAGTGAATAAAACTAGGAAATCATTGTACACAGCTGTAGCAAGATTATACAATTATCAATTCTGATGGACGTGGCTCTTTTCAACAATGAGATGATTCATGCCATTCATGCCATGGGATGGAGAGAACCATCTACACCTAGAGAGAGGACTGTGGGAACTGAATCACAACATAGTATTTTTATCCTTTGTGTTGCTGTTTGCTTGCATTTTGTTTTTTCTTATTTTTTCCCTTTTTGATCTAATATTTCTTGTTCAGCATAATAAATGTGGAAATATGTATAGAAGAATTGCACACGTTTAACATATATTGGATTACTTGCCATCTAGGGGATGGGATGGGGAGAAGGGAGGGAAAGATTTGTAACATAAGGTTTTGCAAGGATGAATGTTGAAAATTATCTATGCATATGTTTTGAAAATGAAAAGCTTTAATAATAAAAAAAGGAAAAAAATGATTTCAGGGCTAACTTACCATCTGCTGCCCTAGTGGTTCAAGAGGTGTGTTATGGCCTGCATCACTCCTGAGTGTAGGCTGAACCAGATTAGAATGAATTAGGAAATATTAAACAAAATATATAAAATTATAATAGAACATATATAATGTTAATGTAAAGTTTTCTACATCTATATGAGCTCTCAGGGATCCTTATACATGATTTGGTGTCCCTTTTTCTATTTAAATTTGATAAATTCAATTGATAAAATCAATAAATTTGATAAAATTGACTCTTCATGGTCCTATTTGGGCTTTTCTTGGCAGAGATACTGGAATGGTTTGCTATTTCCTTCTCCAGCTCATTTTACAGATGAAAAAGGGAGAAAAACAAGAAAAAGTATCTTATGTAAGGACACTTAGCTAGGGAATATCTGAAGCTGGATTTAAAACCATGAAGATGAGACTTCCCAATCCCCAAGACAGTGCTCTATGCACTGTGCCACTTAGCTGTCCTAGTCCAAATGTTATCTTCCCCATTTTATATAGAAGGAAACTAAAATCAAGAGTAGAGAAATCACTTACTCTTGGCCACATCACATCTTTAATATATATGATTTCATCAGCATGGGACACCAATTCTGCAGTTCACTGCCTATCACTAAATGATGTTCTTTGAGATATGTGCAAGGCTTAAAAAGATCAAGTGAATTTCCTGGGGTCACATAGCTAGGAAGTGTTAGGGGTAAGACTAGAAGCCTTCTCTCTCTCTCTTTGTTTTCTCTTCCTCTCTCTCCCTTTTCTCCTCCTCTTTTATGTTTTCTTTTCATTCTTTCTCTCTCATCCCCTACTCTCCCTCTCCTACTCTTTTTCTCTTATTCTACTTCTCTTTCTCTTTCTCCTCTTAGCCCTCCTCCTTTTTTTCCTCTTTCTTTTCACTCTCTCTCTTACTCTTTCTATTTTCCTCTTCCTCCTTTTTATTCTTTTTTATTCCTTCTCTTTCTCTTCTTATCCCCTTTCTCTTCTTAACCCCTTCTTTTCCTCTTCTTTTCCTCTCTTCCTTCCTCCTTCTCCTCATCTTCCCTTGGCCCATAGTTGGACTTTTTTTTTTTGGACTGATGAGACTAGCTGATGATAGCCCATCTTTTGCTCCAACATCCTGACTCCAGAAATATCAGAGCTGAAAGAAGTTTCAGAGGCAATTGCTTTCAATGCATGCTTTGCAAAGTGGTTCTCTCTCAAACATGAGGCAGGGAGGCTGTGAGTCCAATGGAAAGAATCCTAAATCTGAAATCAGAGGACAAGAGTTCAGTATTCGCTTTTTCCACTCATTACCCAGGTGGCTGTGAGCAAATTGTTCAGCCTCCCTGGAATTCCATTTTTTTATTTGAAAAATGAGGGAGAAATGGAACTAGGCAGCCTTTGAGTTTCCTTTTAATTCTAAAGCTATTATTGTATGAAAGAGAGTTAGACTCAAAGCCAAGGAATCTCAGTTCAGATCTTATCCTTGGTGCTGACTTCTTGTAATACCATAAAAAAGTCATTTTGGCCTAGTGCCTATGGAGGCCTGGCCAAGTCACTTTCTGGGCCTCAGTTTCCTCAAATGGAACATAAGGGGGTGGGCTAGATGGCTTCTGAGGTCTCTTCTCATTCTATATCTTTGATTCTAGGATTCCTATATATGCTTCTATCCTACACATAATGCCAAGCTGTGGAGAAAATCCAGCCCCACTTATCATCACAATAATGAAGACCTCTCTTGGTCCTCAATGAACTTAATCCAGTATTATGGGATAAAAGCAACACAAGACTATATGGGATAATGAGCTGGAGTTGGGCAGTCCCCTTGTTAAGATGTAAGTTTTATTCTTTACAGCCTCACTTAATTTAAAAAAAGTAATGACACTTTTTAAAATTTTCAAAATACATGCAAAGATAGTTTTCAGCATTCACCCTTATAAAATTTTGTGCTGCAAAATTTTCTCCCCCCTTCCTCCTACCACCTCCTCTAGACAGCAAGTAATCCAATTTATGTTAAACATGTGCAAATCTTCTATACATATTTCTACATTTATCATGCTATACCAGAAAATTCAGGAAAAAATGAGAAGAAAAAAGCAAGCAAACAACAAAAAAGGTGAAAATATTATGTTGTGATTCACATTCAGTCTCCATAGTCCTCTCTGGGTACAGATGGATCTCTCTATCCCAAGTCTCATTGGAATTGGCCCGAATCACCTCATTATTGAAAAGAGCTATGTCCATCGGAGTTGATCATCACATAATCTTTTTGTTGCTATTTCTACTCACTTCACTTAGCATCAGTTCATGTAAGTCTCTCCAATTGCTTCAATTTAGTAAAAAGGAGTCCCATGCAATTCATCTTTCCCCATTTCTCCTCTACCACAACAGAAGATGCCCAAACTGGACCCTGTCTACTGGACATTTCTAAAACATTTAAGTGGAGCAGAAAAATAATTGGCTTTGGAATCTGGACACCTGGGTACAAAATCCATCTCTCTTTTTTAACTCCAAATATGATGTTCTTTTACTTCTATACCTGTCATTTTTTTCTTGAGCTTGGATAAGCCATTGCTACTTTGAGCCTCATCTTCATCTATAAAAAAGAGATAAATAACCTTTGTACTTCTGAACAGTTGGTTCAGTATGAAGGAAACATGATATAAATTATCATTGAATAATAACAGGTCTTTGCTAGAGTTTTAAATTTTAGATGGTTATTTAAAAATATTTACAATCTAACAGGGTTACATGGGATAAATTGGAAAAAGGTAGATTGAATTTAGTTTGTGAATTGCTTTGAATGCCAGAGTCTGAAATTAAAATTCTTTAGTGATTTGACCTTGTCAGATGGCATCTTGGGTACTGTGTTGAATTCTAGTTCACACTGTTTGGGAATGTACCTGAAGACAAGGCTGGGCTGAGTTTCTTTTTTTCTCTTCCCTCGTTCCCCATTCACTATGGTGCATCCTAACCAGTAACAATTTTATATTATTTTTTCCAGCTCTCTTCCAAACCCATAGGTTAGGGTTCAGCTTCCCCTATCAAATAAAGGTATGTTTTCTGTCATTTGCTCTGACTGTACTTTATGGTAGTGTTCCCAGAGTAAACTCTTCTAGTTATAGTCCAGACATCATGCTTTCTGGGTACAGTTTATGATGCTTGTCCTAAATGTAAAACTTCCAAGTGATAGCCTGGATACTGAACACAATCCTAATCCTTCAAAATCTAGCTGCTATCTTTCCATTATCGATATGTCTTCCCTGACTACTTTAGTTAAGATCCACTTTTTTTTGACCTCATGGTGTTCTCAAGGGCAAATGAACAGCCAATTAGAGCTTAGCACCCTCAGATCAACAGGAATCTGTAATACCGGACCTTCTCTGGTTGAGCCACTGTCTGATCTGGGTACTTCAATCATTGCCACCTTTCCAATGACAACCCCAGCAGTGACTAAGCTAAAGTGGTGAGTATGATTCAGGGACAGAGAGACCACTTTGTCAAATTCACCGAAAGCCTCCTGGTCTCTGGGGGCCTCTGGAAGATGGCTGAGAACAGTGAGGATTCATAAGCTGCACAGGCTGTCTTGAAAAATTGGTGAGGAGTCCACGTGATTGTAAACAACATTCACTTAATTGTCCTCCTGCTCTATTTTTGGTGGATTTTCTGCTTTCTCTCTCAGTTCATTTTCACTTCTTGTTGTGAAACCCAATTAAATTCCAATGTTTCCTTGCCGACGGAGATGGATGGTGATGGACCAGTACTTATAAAAATCTCAGCCGGCCGCTATTTCTCACATTTTCAATACACAGCCCAATTGTACAGTGGCTGCTTGCATTCAAACTCTATTATGCCATAAGTGTTGTTTAGGAGAAATGCTAAAGAGTTTTTCTATCATCTATTTAGTTATCTATAACTTCTCTCATTATTCCTGTCCACCTGCCAAAATGGTAGACCCCTTCCTTTACCACCATCACTGTAGATGTAAAGGGTTTGATACATGGCTTATAGGTTTAAATCATTGAGCTTAGGTTATTTACAATCCAAGGCCTGATTTCACCAAGAAATGAATTTACAGCCTAGAATGAGCCAGATAAATCTTTGTAACAATCTCCTCTTAATGGCACTATTAAGGTGCAGAACTCTGATGGCCATCATTCCTTTAGAAAATGTTTTCCAGCTTTGAAAATCAGGACTGCCAATTGAGGAACTTTTCATTTTATACAAATCCTTGCTGAAAAGAAGCTCTCTTCTGTCTGTTACATGCTTAAAAGCAAAATTAGGGGAAAAAATCAGAATATAGTTATTATTATTATTATCTTTTAAACTGTGTAGTATCTTTTATATAACCCTTTACATGGATGATCTCATTTGAGCTTCACAACCATCATCAAATTAAATAGGTGTCATTATCCCCATTTGACAGAAAAGACATGAAATCTAAGCGACTCACTTAAGGTGACATACCTTCTGAGTGTCAGAAATAAAATTCTGAAACCAGGTATTCCTGATTTGAAGTTGCCATCTTATAGCATCATAGATTTAGATTTGGAAGAGACTTTAGAATCATCTTATCCCATCCCTTCATTTTATAGCTAAAGAAAATGAGGTCCAAAGAGATTTGTCCAAGGGTACACATAAACAAGAAATTGTAGAACTGGGCTTTGAGCTCAGATTTCACGATTTGTAATTCAACTTTTCAATTTTACCCCATATCCATATCTTTCCCAACCCTAATCTTTATCCCATCTCAGGCAAGAATTCTAGAATCAATAAGAGAACCAAGGTATGTTAGTTTGGATTGGTCTCAAATCCCAGTGGTTCCACTTACAATCTTGGGATTTTCAACAAATCACCTCTTTTCTATTTCCTCATTTGTAAAATGAAGTGGTTGAAAGCCCATAGTGATGTCTAACTCTAAGTCAACACAAGCTCAGAAGGAATCAGTAGTGTGAGGCAACAAGATAAGAAAGCTGATGGGATCTTGGACAGAGTTTGGAGAGATTTATTTCCACAAGTGAAGAGTTATTAGATCTACTCTGCTCTGACCTAGTCATTCTAGTGTGTTGTGTTCAAATGGTCCATTTCAGGTTGGGCTTGACAACTTGGAGAATAGCATGGATGGCAAAGGTCCTTTAGTTCGTGGTTAATCAATCAATGCATTAATTATTCAGTCAATAAGCATTTATTAAGTATTTACAACTATCATTGGGGGTACAAAAAAGGGCAAAAACAGCTCCATTCTCAAAAAAACATAATGTTAGGGAGGGAGACAATATTTAAGTAACTAGGAACAGGAAAGAGGACATGTGAACATCCTTAGATTTAGTGGTTACTGTGTTTAAGGCACAATGCTAAGTTCTGGAGATAAAGAAAAAGGCAACATGCAGTAAATGGAAGATGATCTTGGGGAGAAAGGGTCATAAAAAAGGTCTCTCATAGAAGGGAGGATTTGAGCTTAGAGATGATTTTTGAGAGGGCTAGAGATGCTGACTCAGAGAAGAACATAATAGTTTTCACTGAAAGGGAGGGCAGCAAGGGCATGCTGGTAAATGTTTAACAACCAACCCTCCAAAAAACATACTTCACATCCTTAGTAGGAGTGGTACCTTCTATTTTTTTCTTTAGAGTCAAATTTGTTCATCTTGAGTTAGCAGTGGGGAAGTCATTATATTTTAAAAGGGTCCTATTTTAGGTTAAATATAATTTTCTTCTTCCACTCTCTAGTAATGAATGTAATGCTTTCTTTCTGCTGTTCAAAATTGTTTTCTTTGATCAAGAGCAGTGACATACTTACTTGTTCATGGCTGATGGGGAACTGGCCTATTCATAGATCTGACCCTGGTGTTCCCATCCCCCCACAAAGGTGCACAATTGGGTGCTGTAGTCAATTATAGTGTATGGAGTTGTCTATGGCCACCTGGTCCCCTGGTTAATCAAACCCACCCCACCGCTGCCAAGCAAGGCTGGTAATTACTTCCTGGATTTGAAACAAAGGCTTTAACAGTCAATGCAGCAATTACCACCCCCCACCCCAACTGCCACTGACCCTTCAATTACCCTGGCACGACATGATACCTGCCAGGTAATTAATTTCTTAGCTTTTCCAAGCTGCATCCTAGGTAAATTTTCTGTGATTGAGTTCCAGGATTTCTCATGTTAGACCGCATCTTTGTGATTCAGAAGATGAAATTCCGTCCAGGTTCTAGCCCCAGCTGGGCTACTCAGGGGTCTGAGCCAAGCTAGTTAACCTCTCTTTGCCTGTTTTCTCATCTGTAAAATGGGGATAACGATACCCGCTGGGGCTACCTCACAGGGTGCAGAGACTAATGAGACAGGAGATGTGAGTAGAGAAAATGAGAGAATTAAAGTTCTTTAAAGATTAAAGGAGATAATAACAGTTTGTATGAGAAATAACGCTTCAAGGTTAACAAAATACTTTTTTTCACAGTCACAATAATAACTGACATTTCCACAACAGCTCTAAGATTGGCAAACTGCTTTTCCAACATTATTTCATTCCAATTTATTACAATCTGGTGAGGGAATGATGATATCGAGTACTATTGTTAACTCCACTTTACAGATGAAGGAACTGAAGATGATGGAGGTTAAGTGCCTAATTATTGGTCTCTCAACTAATGTCTATAGAGAAGGCTGGATCCATACACATGGTTAAGTTCAATGTGCTTTTTGAGTACATTATGTTGCTTGTGAGGAAATGAAGAGTGGGAAGGAAGGAAGGTGTGAAGAAAAAAGAGGGAGTAAGGAACAGAGAGGGAGAAAGAGGTTGAGGAAAGGAGAGAAAGAGAAAAGGAAAGAGATGGAGATGAAAGGAAAGAGGGAAAGAAGAGAGAAAGACAGTCACATTGATAGAGTGAATGTTGTAGGGAGAGGGTCTATCTAAACCAGGATGTCCAGATGACTGAGATTGAAGTCTTCTCTTTGATAAGTATACTTTGAGTGACAATGGGCAACTCACTTATTAAATGAAATACCAGTAAAATATTTAGCACAGTAACTAGCACTTCTTCTATGTATCCTAAAGAACTCTCCAAGACTTCAAGTTAGAGGCTATGTTGAACTGCATTAGGGGATGGAATTTTCCATACCAGGATATCTCTCCTCCATCCTGACCCAAGAAGAGGAAGGTTCAAATTACAAGACGGATGCTATATATCTCTATCAAGAGCCAGGAGCCTATCTAGAAGGTAGAGGATAAAGTGGTGGACTTGGAGATCAGGAAGAAATGAGTTTGAATCCTGTCTCAGACATTAGCTATGTGACCCTTGGCACTTTCAGTCTCAGTTTACTCATCTGTAAAATAAAGATCAGAGTAACACCTATCTCATAGGATTTGTGAGAATCAAATGAGGTAATGTCTGTCAAACACTTTGAAAATCTTAAATCAACAGAAATGTTATCTATACTTTGATCCTCACAGACTCTTTTATGATTGACAGCCATGAAGTATCATGGAAGAATGCTGAGAGTCATAAAAAGGGAGTTTATTTTAGTGAGAATCCCAAAGGTAACCCATCCCACTTTGTGCCTTCTGTGATGTTTAAAAAGTTTGAAAGATGTAATTTTTGGATAATTCGTCATTTTATTAACAATGCTAGCATTTTAACAAAAGAGGTCCAGAGGCACTCTTGAATGTCAAAGATTTTCATGGCGGCATGCTCAGGTCTTTTTTTGTCCTTGGAAAATAGGGTGTTCCTGAGGTGGCAATGAATACTGATTGCTTATAAAGTAATGAGAGAATGGATACTACAATGAAGACCTGTTCTAGCAAACTTTGATTATGTCATTTACTTCTAAATTACCTCTAGTCTTGGGCAATCAAATCAAAGAATTTATTCCCATTCAAACCTTTATAGAGCACAGTGGACTTCCCCACCTTAGATTAAATTCTTTCTAAGGTTGGGTAGGGTCTGATCATGATTGAGGAGAAAGTTAATTTAACCTCCAGAGACTGAGCTTAAAATGAGGACTTTAGAAAAAAGCAAATTCTGGATATTCCCAAGTCATTGGTTATAAATAATAATTTCTGTCACTTCAATTCTGGGCCTAGTTATTGACCAATTGAAATATATGTAAGATCTTGATGAACAAGGCAATGGAGACATACATGATGAATATAACTAGGCTGCTCATATTGCCCAAAACAAACAATATATACAAAAGATATCTATAGCTATCTATCTACATGCATATATATTTATGTATATATCCACATATATACATACATACATATTAATATACACATTGTTCAGTTGTTTATAAGTTGCGTCTTAGTCTTTATGACCCCATTAGGAATTTTTCTTGGCAGAAATAATGGAGAAGTTTGCCATTTTAACCTGTTTGCCTCAGTTTCCTCATCTGTAAAATGAGCTGGTTAAGAAAATGGCAAAACTCTCCATTGTCTTTGCCAACTAAACCCCATACTGGGTCACAGAGAGTAAGAAATGACTAGAATCATTGCAGAACAACATGATTGGCCTTACAGTTGTTCTATCTAACTCCCATCTTCCTCTTTTTTACCTCATTCTACACAAAGTTGTAAAGTTGATATTCTTTAAGCATCAATTTGAGTGTGTCTCTTACCTGCTCACAAAGTTGAAGTTGCTTTCTATTGTCTCTTGGATAAAAGAGAAAAAAATCTTATTAATGATTTGTTTCTGACTTGTCTTTCCAAGGATTTCATTTTATTTCCTCCTACTCTTCTTCCTCCTCCAAAAATTCTTTGCTCTTTCTTCTAAATAATTTTTGTTCTATTCACAAAACAAATTGTTTCCAGTATATTTTCCTCTCTGGCTAAGAACCTGCAAAGAGAAACAGTTAAAATGAGATGGATGTGAAAAACATCACTATCTTATTTTATCCAGCTGACCCAAAACTGCTCAGACTTTACCTCTCTGGTGTCCTCCTTCCAAAGTTCTAAAAGTCATAGCAAGACAATGGCCCACTTTGAACATCATCTACTCAAAGTGTACTGTGGAAAAAATCTCAAATGCAGCCCTCCTGCATCATTGATACAATGTTAATGGATGCTTAATAATTAATGCTCCAACACACAGTTTTTCCCCGGGGTTGGAGCCAGCATTTAGATTTTGGAAAAGTCAGTGTATTGGTGGCTTAGACAAATGCAGAAGCATGTCCCTGGGTAGGAGAACAATCTCAGTTGCAATGTACATTGTGCATCGGAATTCTAAGGAAGGGCCGTGGAAAAGAGTCAGTTTCTTGAGCAAACTTTAGATTTAGAGAGTCAAAGAGGGTTAGTGATAATGCTAGGAGAAACTTTTTTTGGTCTTTTTAAAAAAAATTTCATTTCATTCATCCATTTATCCATCCATCCATCCATCCATTATTTATCTATCTATCTATTTATTGATAGCATCAAAATTTTGAGTTCCAAATCTCTCCCTCCTTTCTTCCAACCCCTGAGATGGCAAGCAATATAATTCCCATTGTAGACATGAAATCACACAAAACATACTTCCATATTAGCTATGTTGCAAAAAAGAAAGAAAAATAAATTGAGAAAAATATACTTCAATTTTTACTCAGAGTTCAGCAGTTCTCTCTCTCTCTAGAGGTGAATAGCAATTTTTGTCAGGAGTCATTTGAAATTGTCTCAGGATTATTGTATTGATCAGAATAGCTAAGTTTTTCACAGTTAATCAGCATTACAATATTGCTGTTATTGTGTACAATGATCTCCTGATTTGAAGGCTTTTAGAATAGAATTCTGGAATTGGGAAGGACTTAAGAATGTAGGATAGTAAGGGTGGGAGAGACCAGATATGACAGAACATCAGAACCATTAGGGACCTTAGAACAGGGAATGTCTTCTGGGCCTAGCGACAAAAGCCTGTAATTACAGCTCCTGAAGAGACTGAAGCTGGTAGATCTCTTGAGCTCAGGAGTTCTGAGCTGCAGTGGACTATGCTAACAGGTATCTTCATTAAATTTCAAATCAATATGGTGAACTACATACCTCTAAGATGACAGGAAAAGATGCTAATGCAGCTTTTCTAAAAAGACACTAATGCATTGTTGGTGGAGTTGCAAACTGATTCAGCCATTCTGAAGAGCAATTTGGAACTAAAGAGCTATCAAACTGTGCATACGCTTTGATTTAGCAGTATCTCTATTGGATCTGTGTCCCAAAGAGTTCATAAAAAAGGGAAAAGGATCCACATGTGCAAAAATGTTTGTAGCAGCACTTTTTGTGGTGATAAGGAACTGGAAACTGAAGGGACACCCATGAATTGGAGAATGGATGACTAAGTTATGGTATATGAATGTTACAGAGCATTATTGTTCTGTAAGAAATGATCAGCAGGAAGATTTCAGAGAGGTCTGGAGAGACTTATATGAATTGATGCTAAGTGAAGTGAGTAGAACCAAGAGAATATTGTACATGGCAACAAGAAGATTATGTGATGACCAATTGTGATGGATGTGGCTCTTCTAAAAAATGAGGTGATTCAGACCAGTCCCAATGGTTTTGTGATGGAGAAAGCCATCTGCATCCAGAAAGAGGCCTATAGGGACTAAATATGAATCATAACATAGCATTTTCATCTTTTTTGTTGTTACTTGCTTTTTATTTTCTTTCTCACTTTTCCCCCTTTTGATCTGATTTTTCTTGTTCAGCATGATAAATATGGAAATACGTTTAGAAGAACTGCACATGTTTAACCTATATTGGATTGCTTGCTGTCTAGGGGAGGAAGAAGGGAAGGAAGGGAAAAAATGGAACACAAAGTTTTGCAACTGTGAATAAACTATCTTTGCATATAAAAATATGAAAATAAAAGGCTATTATTTAAAAAATAATAAATTAACATGGTGAGCCCCCAGGGATTAGAAGCCACCATGTTGGCTAAGAGAGAAGCAAATTGTTGTAGCTTGGAAATAGGGCCATCAAAACTTCCCTACTAATTAGTCGAGGGGTTAGTTTTACAAGTATTCTTGGAAATTTTGACCTCAGCATGTTGGAGAAATCAAAACTTTTTTTAAAGATTAAAACCCAAAGCAAAACAAAAAGATGAAATGTTAGAGATTGGGGGCCAATATGTTATGGAGCTTGTAACTGAGACTGCCAGATGTGGGAGGGATATGAAAGCATAGAATGTCATACTTTTGAGGAAATTTAGCATTCAAAGCATCACAAATTGTAGAAGTTAATGGAGACTTCAGCAGCCATTGAATCTAATCCATATATGAAATGTAGTCCCACCTGTATTCAATCGGTCATCATTCAATCTGACATCAAGACTAAATTAATCTCTTTGAACTTCCATCCATTTCTCCTGGTTCTGTCTTCTGGAGTCAAGCACAGCAAGTTTAATTCCTGCTTTTCTAGATAGCCCTCTCAAAGATGTCAACTCAACTATCATTTCCTCTCTGAAGTCGCTGTTCTAGAGGCCAAGCATGTCCCATTCATTCAAATGACCCTCCTTTCTTATGGTCTCAAGGTTCTCATTATCTTGGTGCCCCTTTCTGTACATCCTCCAGCTTATTGATATTCTTTTAAATTTTATTATTAATTTTTAAAGAAGGACCCAAACTGGCACATAGATAAAAGAGCATGGTAAGTGGATTAGGGCTACATAAGATCTAGCTGAAGGAACTGGGAATGTTCATCTCATAGATGGGAAGGTGGGAGAGATAAGGATGTTGGGAGTCTTTAAATCTCTACAGGGCTTGCCTATAAAACAGGAATCTATCTCCTTCGACTTAGCCCCAGATGGAAGAACTTATGGTAATGGGTGGAGCTCAAGAAATGTGTATTAAAGGTCAATGTTAGGAAAAATGTCCCTAAAAATTAGAGGCAGCTTATGGTAACAGTGTACAGAGATCTGGGCTTGAAGTCATGGAGACCGAAGCTGAAATCCAACCTCAGACATTTAATACCTTTCTAGGTTTGTTAATGAGTCAGGTGAGATCATTTTTTTTAAAGTGTTTTGCATGGTGCCTGGTACATAGTAAGTAGTAGATAAATGTTAGCTTTCATCATCACCACTAATATCACCATCGCCATCATCATCATCACTACCACCACAACCACCACCACCACCATCATCATCATCATCCATCATTATCATCCATCATAATCCATCATCATTATCATCACCATTATCACCACCACCATCACTATCATCATCATCATCATCATCATCATCATCATCACTACCACTATCACCACCATCATCATCCTAAAATGTCATGGATTCCCTTAGGATATAACAAACTGCATGTGCTCTTTCCTCAATGAGGAAAAGCTTGCCATATTACAAGGGAATCCATTTTTCTTTTGGATAACTCTAATTTTTAGAGGACATTTTTCTTTTCTTTGAGTTTTAATGCATTTCTTTGATGAATTCCTCCCAGTATCATTAATCCTTCCCCCTTGGGCTAAGCAGAAACAGGCTAATTTCATGGGAGATCCCACCAGATCATCCCACAGTTAACATGATCTCCACCCTAAGTCTTCCCTTCTATGTGCTAAACATTTCCACTTCATTCAAGTTAATCCTTTTGGGGAAAAATCTAATCATCTCCCCATCTTCTTCTATTCTCTCTGTGTGTCCTTATGAAAATGCAGATCAAATTGAAAGTGGTATCAGGACAGGGGATAGCAAGTATCACTTCCTGAGTAATTGGTAATTTTTTTGGAGGGGAGTTAAAATATGACTTAATTTGTATAGAGAATTCTCAGTACCAATGCACATTGGAAATGCTATAAAACTTCATAGATTTGGAGATTTGCTTGAGAGATACACTCAAAGCTGAAGTGACTTATCCAGTATTATACAACCAATTATGTGATTATATAATCAATATGTGTCAGAGAAAGAATTTGAATTCAGGTCTTACTGGCTCCAAAGTTGGCTCTCTAGTCTGTCTTCCATTCAGCCTCTCAGAAGGTAGCCCAGGATAGCATGAAGGATTTTTGGACAACATTTTCCAGCTCATTTTCCAGATGTGGAAATTGAAGCAAACACAGTTAAGTGACTTGCCCAGGGTCACACAGATAGTAAGTGTCTGAGGCTGATTTGAATTCAGGAAAGTGAGTCTTCTGACTCCAGATCTAGTGTGCTATCCAGTGTGCCATCTAGATGCCCAGATATAATTAACTTTGAAAAATTCCATTTGACTATATTCATTTTCTTTGTCTTGTGGATTGAAAAAATATCTGAATCAGTCAATGCAGCTCGGTTCTTGAGGTAGTCTGAAATCCTCCTAGAACTAGTGGGTTCCAAAATGTTGCTCCCAGGAATAGAAAAAGTCAAACTCCCCTGAATGTAGCTTTCAGATACCATACACTCCCCTCCTTTGAAGGAGAAACAGTCTTCTCTCATACTATGACACTCCTTTCATTCTCAAGGATCCTTGACTATAGCCTGGTAGGCATATCTGCTACTTCTTTGGCCAAATGAGGATTGGTTGTCCAGGTCTGAATGCTTCCATTCATTGAGAACAAACAAATGGTGCTTGAATTAGAAAGACAGTATGTCATCATGGGTAAAATGCTGAACCAGGATTCAGGAACACCTGAGTTCAAATCATGTCTCTGACATGCACCAGCTTAGATAAGTCATTTGATATCTTTGTGCCTCAATGTTATCATCTGAAAAATTGGAATATTGGACTAAATGACCTTTAAAGCTCAAAATTTCCAGCTCAAAATTTATGATTCTCTTTACTTCCCTGCTAACCATTTTGTTCTATTCTTCTCAATTCAAAGATCCTCCCCCCTCATTCCCTTCAGCAGAGCTTTTGCTTTCATGTTTTCTTTGGCTTGTGTGCACCAGACAGGTGTCACAAGGGAATTGGGAACACTGGGTTTGGGCATATATCCTCTTTTGTGTTCATTTGTTATATGCCCTTATTTTGGTGAGTTTCCTGCCCAGCTGATCTGGAAGGCAGCTTTATTTATTTATTTTTTTTGGGGGGGAGCTTATTGATTTTTTTATTAAAGCCTTTTATTTTCAAAATATATGCATGGATAATTTTTCAATACTGACCCTTACAAAACCCTGTATTCCAAAATTTCCCCTCCTTCCCCCCACCCCCTCCACTAGATAGCAAGTCATCCAATATATGTTAAACATGTTAAAATATATGTTAAATCCAACATATGTGTACATATTTATATAATAATCTTGCTGCACAAGAAAAGTCAGATCAAAAAGGAAAAAAAATGAGAGAGAAAACAAATGCATGCAAACAACAACAAAAAGAGTGAAAATGCTGTGTTGTGGATCCACACTCAGTTCCCACAGTCTCTCTGTGTGTATAGATGGTTCTCTTGATCACAAGACCATTGGAACTGGCTTCAATCATCTCATTGTTGGAAACAGTCACGTCCATCAGAGTTGATCATTATATAATCTTGTTGCCATGTATGATGATCTCTTGGTTCTGCTTATTTCACTTAGCATTAGTTCATGTAAGTCTCTCTGGGCCTTTCTAAAATCATTCTGCTGATTGTTTCTTGTAAAACAATAATATTCCATAACATTCATGTACCATAACTTATTCAACCATTCTCCAATTGGTGGGTACACTCAGTTTCCATTTTCTTGCCACTACAAAAAGGGCTGCCACAAACATTTTTGCACATGTGTGTCCCTTTCCCTCCTTTAAGATCTCTTTGGGATATAAGCCCAATAGAAACATTGCTGGATCAAAGGGTGTGCACAGTTTGATAACTTTTTGAGCAGAGTTCCAAATTGCTCTCCAGAATGCCTGGTTCTATTCACAATTCCACCAACAATGTATTAGTGTCCCAGTTTACCCACATCCTCCAACATTCATCATTATCTTTTCTTGTCATCTTAGCCAATCTGAGAGGTGTGTTGTGGTATCTCAGAGTTGTCTT
The DNA here is from genome assembly GCA_023553655.1 of Myrmecobius fasciatus. Classification (NCBI taxonomy): domain Eukaryota; kingdom Metazoa; phylum Chordata; class Mammalia; order Dasyuromorphia; family Myrmecobiidae; genus Myrmecobius; species Myrmecobius fasciatus. The sequence continues at coordinate 19,004 of JAJPUD010003957.1, forward strand.
AATTTGCATTTCTCAGATCAATAAGGACTTAGAGTACCTTTTCATATGGATAGAAATGGTTTTAATTTCTTCATCTGAAAATTATCTGTTCATATCCTTTGGGCAGTCTTATTTTGGATCGGGAAGACTGGGATCTGCATAGCAGCATTTTCTTCTACTATTTATACAGCCTTGACTCTCTCTAGCCCCATTTTCTCATCTGAAAATTGCATGCATGAAATTAAACTACATTTGTGGTCCTTTCCAGTTCAAAATCTGGGGTTTCTAAGATCCTGTCCAAGACTAAACTTTTCTGAACATAATGTTACTGCACATTTCTAGAACATTTTAAGGTTTGCAAGGCACTTAACAAATACCATCTCATCTGGTCCTCAATGGTCTTATAAGGGGAGGCTGTTATTATCATACTCATTTTATAATTGGGTAAATTGAGCCTGAGACTCATTAAATGACTTATGTAGGGTCTCACAATTTAGAAAGAAGATTAGGCAAGATCTGAACTCAGGTTCTGATGATTCAGGTATACTCTACCAAGCTGCTTCTCTGATTTTGAATGAGACCCAGCACTCAGAGACCTAGGTGTAGGGTCCCCCTTAAATATGAGGCTTCCCTTTGTCTCTGCTAGGAGACGGTGAAGATGAAAGTTTCCAACTGGAATATTCAGGGGCTCCACTATAAGCCTGAAGAAGAGTGGGCAGGAAAAGCCCAGGGACCCAATTAGAAACTCTTTCAATACTAGTGGGAGGAAGAAGAGGGATAAAGATGTGCCCAAGAGTTGTTCGGTATCAGTAGCTGGCAAATTGCTTTTTCAGGTTTGGAGATTGGCTCTAATGAGAGACCTTTTTGACGTCAAACACCCAACTCTCCTTTCTTCGCAACATCAAGTCAGTGCTCAGGTGCTCCCCAAGGATGCCTGCCTGCCTCTTGGCAAAGGAAGAAGGATGAGGCTGAATAGTTCCTTACATCTGTGGCCCCATCACCATCTCTATTGGCTTGAAGAGATCAGAAACCAGAGTGAAGAGGAGGCAATTATTTCACAGATTTGGTAATGAGTTCCACTTTTTGCCATAAGAGTTGGAAACTGAGGTGGGTATAAGCTGTTGATGTGATGTGATTTGATGAATTTATGGTTTGATGAGGGGGTCACCTGAGCAGCCAATCAAGAACATTCTCTTCCACTCCACACCAAGTCAGAAGCAAGTCTTGATCTACGAGGCATTCATGATGCAATTTTTTGGACTTGTCCTTTATGGTTAAGTATTAGGTGCACAAAAGATTCCAGAAGAGTAGCCGTCCCTTCAAAGAGTTGACCATTCAACAACAACACAGGGAAAAGTAAAAAATAAAAAGTATTCAGTTCTATTTAATTATTATGTATTGGGGGAGATATGATATGTATGACAACACATGAGCCCAACTCATGCTTATAATAATCAACTCGTCAATATTTTTATAAAGTAAAAATAGTAAGAGCAAATTTTAAATAAAACAATGAAGAGGGACAGATGTAACCTACTGCCTACTCCTAGAGAAAGAAAAAATAAAAAAAATTAAAATAAATATATGAGGGGGAGGATTTTCATGATTCCTGAGGTCCCTTGCAGCTCTAAATCTATGATCTATGATCTCTCTGAGTCTTAGGAAGCCCAGTTTTTCAGAAGAAAGGTTGTGAAGAAATCGGCCATGCTTTGATTCTGAAGCACTGGAGACTTTCGAATCCTCTTTAGGGATCTTCTTGGCATATAAATATCAATAAAATAATTGCAAGGAGGTTTCTGAGCTAGTTTCTGAGCTAGTCAGTCTGACTACTGCTTTGGAAAGGGGCTTGATTTGACCTGGAGGAGGAACAAGCCTTCAATGGCCTTATTGGTTCCACTGTTGACTGTGTCTCCACGATTCCCCAGCACTTATCAAGTTTACCCTCTTGGACTACATCATTTCTCCCATTTTCGGTCTTATTTGTGTAGCTGCTGTTCTCATGTTCTGCTTTTATACATTTCCTCATATCAATTTCCATTTGGGTTGGCATGAAGGTAGTGCAGTGGACAGCATCAAACTCAGGAAGACCAGCATTCTATTCTTCCCCAGAAAATTATTAACTGTGTGACTTAACTTCTCTCAGTATTTAATTTTAACACCTGTAAAATGGGGATAACAATAGCACTTGATTTGCAAAGTCATTGGAAGGATCAAAAGAAATACTGTATGCAACAGTTTACAATATTAACCTCAAAGTGCTATGTACCTGTTGGCTATTATTCTTACTGCAAGAGGAAAAAGAACCAGATTGGGAATACTAGATCATGCTCTGCTACTGATTGGTTCTGGAGTATTTACAAGTTGCTTTTCTATCTATCTCATAGGAATAGAAGTCTTGGGGATACAAACATTCATAGAGTATTTAATTCAACCTCCTTTTTATCAAATAGGAGAAAAATGTGAATCCAAGAAAGGGTAAACTGATGCAAAATGAGGAAATTGGACTAGATGCAGTTTAATTCAGTTCAATCCAATTCAATGAACATTTATTTAATGTGTCCTAGGTGCAAGTCACTATGCTAGGTAGAAATATAATGACGGAACAAAAACAATCTCTACTTTCACTATATTGCTATTCTATTTTGGGGACACATAAAATATTCTGTCTCATCCCATCTCATCTTATTCCATCCCTTCCCTTTCCTTCTTATTCTATCTCGTCTATTTTCTTCCTAATTCATCTCTTCCCTTCTCTTTTCTTCCTCTCCTTTTCCTTCCCATCCTATCCTTTCCTTTCCCTTCCCACTATAACATAGCCAATTCAATCCAATCCAATTCCATTTTTTCTCATCCCATCTAATCCATATCGTCTTATCCAATCTAATTCAATGATTTTTATTAAGCAATTTATTATGTTTGAAGAATTGTGCAAGGAGATATAAAGATAAAAAATGCATGCTTTCAAAGAGTTTACATTCTACTGAGGGAAGGAGAAGGGGGATACAATATGTAAGCAGATAAGTGTAAATAAAAGTATATTTAAGAGTTGAAGTCATTGAATAGGAAGAATGGAAAACAGTTAAATAAGGTGTTTTGTCAGAAACTTTGTCCCATGGACTTTACATAAGAGTCATTATAACACAAGGGTCTGGTAATACAGATTGGCAATATAGAACCTCCTCTATTCATTAAAGAGATATCCAGGATTTGGAACTATGAATTTTGCCAAATACAGCAGATTTACTGAGGTCTGGGGGGGAAGGAGCTGAATAGGGAGGACCTACTGAATTGGTCAATTAATTACTCCATCCAAGCTTGTGGTAACTGATAAGATTCTATATTCTGATGTACTTGCCAGGGAAGAGCATATTTTCATCATTTCCTGAACAAGAAACCCAAATACTTTCCTAGGTGCAACAGACAATTTGTTCAAATTGGCTGAGGACCTTGGTCACACCATCTAGAGTCTGTATAGAATAAAAATGATTGAGTTAATTGGAATTTGATGAGGGAAGAGGACAGCAGCCAGGATGGATCAGAAAAAGCTTTACATAGGTACAAGAATTGTGCCCTGAATGAAGCTAAAAATTCTAAAAAAAAAAAAAAAAAAAAAGAATGTGGGGCAGGATTATGTCCCAGATGAAGGCATAAATTATGGAAATGCATGGAGGCAGGGGATGGGAATAGCAAGTCCAACAAACTCTTGGTGGTCATTTCTCTAAGAAGAGTGAAGAGAAGTGATATGGTTCATGATTGGCTAGGAAGGTTGGACCCTGATTGTGAAAAGCCTTCAATGTCAAGAAGATTTTATCTTTTCGCTTGGAGATAACTGGGATCCATGGAAGTTTTCTGAGAGAGAGAGAAGCATGGATAGCTTTGTGTAACAGGAAGGTCATTTTGGGCACCTGTGTAGAGGCAAATGGGATAAGCAGGAAGAACAATTGAGTGCTATTATAGATTCTAAGTGAAAGGTAATGAAGGCTGACCTAGCTGAATAGAGAGGGTTAGATATGAGACATGTTGGAAAGTAGCATCATCAAGCTTGAGAACCTGATTGCATGTATGTGTGTTTACTCTAAGGTTCTAGTCTATTTGAGATGCTGTTATTGGTGCTCTCTCATTTTCTGAGTGGCTACATCCAGCCTCAATAGCTTCAACATCCTAATTAATGGGTTGAATGTTGGAACAACCTTAAGCTTTCGCTGAGCTGGGGGCCCCATTAATCAGCAGAGCCCAGCAGAGGTCTCTTACAACTCTGCTGCAGGCGTTGGGTAGAATTCATCATCTCAACTCAAATGAGATGGCAAAAGGAACGCAGAATAATTTGAAAACTCTTATTACCAGTTTCCTAATGCAGTCTGACTTCCTAGTAAGGGTCAGTCCCACCATTCATTTCTTCCCTGGGTGGCTGGTCTGTTGCTGGGTGTTTGTTCAGAAGGCTGGTTTGGAGCTGAGCCAACTGTGGGCTTTTATTTATTCTCCTGCCTTCTAATTAGGATGGGGAACAGTCAGGGATAAGATGCCATCTTCCAGCCTGCCTGGTTGGATGTTTTTTGTGCAGCATTTGGGAAGGCAGGGTAATTTTCACTAGGCTATTGTCTCAATCTGAACTAGAAAATGGATAACACTGATGTGAAGATATTATTAGGTCTAAGTCTGGAGCTAAAAAATATTGACATTTCTTTCCATTTCCCTCAAAAATGAATGATAACAGGCAGTGTCATATAAGAAAAATATCACTGACTTTGGAACCAGAGAGAAAACCTGGGTTTTAAACTCTGGATCAAAGCCTTGACACTTAGCAATATGATCTTGGGCAAGCCTGGTAACCTCCATAGAGCTCGTTTCTCTCAATTGTAAAATGAGGGAGATAAACTAGATGAATTTTGAAGTCCCCTTCAGCTCTGGATCACATGATATCCCTTTGGGTCACCACTGAACAATCAGATATCTGTGGACTATCCTGAAGTCATTTCATAATAAAGCTGTGAAATGGGATTCACAAAGAACTGACTTGTTTAATTTTACAAAGCAAGTTAGCATCAGAGTGTAGACTGTATTATAAACCTTCTGATTCATGGAATTATAGAATTAAGAGCTATAAGATACTTTAGAGACCATATGGACTAACTTCCTAATTTTATAGAGGAAGAAACTGAGCATCAGGTAGAATTTGAAGTTTAGAGAGCATAACTTTTCCTACGGCCACACATTGTCAGATGTAGTACTAGAACTTAGAGTTCCAGACAGAAGAAGGCAAAAAATTTGCCCAGGTGTATCTGGAATCTACAAACTCTAATGGATCAAGCTCATTGGATTACGCCATTTTTATTTTTATGGAGAAACGAATTACTAAGAAGAGATTGACTGGCTTGAAGCTACAGAGTTCATGATAAATTAATTTGAACCCAGGTCTTTGGAATCCAATGATTATACCTATTCCACTCCTTGATGCTTTCTAGATGAGAATAATGGATTTGAATGAGAAAAGAATTTTGTTCAAGGACATGTAAGTGTCACAGCTGGCTTTGGATACCTGGAAAAGATCTTTTGAAAAAAGATGTTGACCTTTCCAATGGACATAACCCTCAAGGAGATGTGTGAATTTTTCCCCCAATATGTGAATGGGATTGCAGAAGAAAATAGCTTTATTTCTCCTGGGAAAACACCACCTGTCATGTTAGAAACAGTTTAGCAAAAAGACCTTGGAAAAACAGGCATTTTTTTCTTTGCTGATCACAAACTCAGCAAGACCTTGAGTGGTTTGCCACTCCTATAATGAATGCCAAGTTTATTTATCTCAGATCAACCTACATTTAATTACTGGTATTTCATCAACAGACATTGTAAAATGTCATATTTAATACTAAAGAAACAGATATCCCAGACCCCAGGAATTTAGGTTAATAAGATAGTTATTGTGTGTGCTAACGGATTTAAGCAAAATGAACCCAACAACACAAAACTGATGCCTTATTCATTATAAAGCCGTGAAATCTTGGGCACATGGTTTGAATAATTTCTTGGTATTTAGTGCCATCTAACAGTTCAATTAATCAAAATTAAAGACACGTTTGAGGACCTTAATTGAATGAATTGCAATTCAGTGGGTGGGCATTAACATATAATCCTTCCCTGAGCCCCTAGCTGGAAGAGATCTTTCCCTCCACAGAACTAAAATGAGCACTTTGTGATTCTCTTTTACATTTTGGATACATTCTACCTTGTTTATAGCTGTTCTATATGTGACTTCTCTTCCTCAATAATGTTGAATGACCTGTAGCCCAGAGCCTCTCAAAGCTCTAGGTTCTCAAGGACTAATTCCTTTCTCAGTGGCTGATGGGAAAAGTAATTTTCTCTTTGTTTTATTGCTTCCTACATAGAGTTTATGCCAGGAATCCTCTAAACAAGTTTGTGTTTAGATTTTAACAAATGTGGAATAGCAACTCTTCAGATCTCTTATAAGCAATCAAATTAATAAATACATACTGCACATAGGATAGCCTTTATTTCACTCAGAGAAACATCAAAGATTCACAAGAGTTCCCAAACAGACATGAAAAACACTCATAGTAGTTCTCCTTATAAGGAACTAGAATCATGGTGGCAAGTGAGGCAATACTATGATATTGATTCCCTAACTCAGCCAAGGTAGGATTTGGGCTTCAGTTTTCTCAGTTTGTAATAAGTGTCTAAAGCAAAGATTCTAAACCATTTTTTGCATGTGTCATTGATCCCTCTGGCAATATGATGAACTTATGGATCCCTTCTCAGAAACATACTTTCAAATACATAAAATAAAATACCTTGGATTACAAAGAAAAACCAAAAATTATAATGATCAGAATATAATCCCACCAATTCATTGATACTGAATTAACAACTCCTTGCCTAGTGTCTAGCTAAAAAGAACGAACAGAATCCCTTCTAAAAAGGTAAGTAGGGTTTCAAGTAGATCAGGTATAGGACAGCTATTTTTATTTCCTCCACCTTAAAGTGGCCAAATACTGTCTCAGCATCACTCATGCTCACTGCAGTTCCCTGTCCAGAAGATTGGAGAGTTCCCTTGATTATCTGCCACACATGCAGATGTGATATTTGACCCAACCCTCAGCCCCAAATCCTGCTTCTGCCCTTCTTCCATTGGCAGAGTAACTGCATCTCATTGATCCACTTAAAGCAAGATGGTCTTGCTGTTGAGTCAGTTCACTTGTGCCCAACTCTCCGTGACCCATTTGGTTTTGTCACATGTGTATCATTTTACACTGAGGCTTGCCCAGGGTCACCCAACTAATGTCTGAAGTAAATGTGAACTAAGTCCTCCTGACTCCAGAGATGGTTTTCTTTCCATTGTACCACCTAGTTGCCCAAATGGCATAGTAGAAATCACATTTCTAATTTGAAATCCTGGCTATATTCTACTCCTCCCTGGTCTTTTACATCAACATCTTTTGAGAGAGAAAGAGCCAAATGATCTCTAAGATCCTTTCTAGCTCAGAAATTCTATGATTATGATGACTCTACCATAGAATGGCTGGCTAATCAGGGCACAAAGAAAATGGTTGAATTTTTAAAAATCAAGAAAGGTACCTATGTACCAGGTATTGTGCTAAGTGCCAATATTATCTCATTCAGTCTTCACAATAACTCTGGAAGTATGTGCTATTATCAATTCCACTTTACAACTGAGGAAACCAAGTCAGATGGGAGTTAAGTAACTTTTCCAGAGTCACACACCAGTCAGTCTTTGAAGCCAGATTTTCAACTTGCTCTTCCTAACTCAAGGGTCAGTGCTCTATCCACTACATGACCTAGCTACCTAGTGACCATAAACTAAGTTTGCTAGTTTGGGGCAGAAGCTCTCCAATCTATCAAGGTCAGGTTGGATGTTGGACAATCCACCCAACAACCATAATGATATGACCCCTCACCTGCCTCACAGCTCAGGTGAATATCTAGGTGAAAAAGACTGGAGAAAAAGCAAATTCCATATTAAAACAAAAATATCCACTCTGTCAAATGGCAATGCCCTGCTTTTTGATCTCATTTACTGGAGTAAGATTTTATATAAAGGAATATTGAGTTTTAAATGAGGTGCCAGTTATAATTTGGTACTGTAGGTATGATATGTAGACTTTCCTTTGAGGGAGATGGTGAAACATAGACTCACAATTTCTCTGCTTCTTTGCTAGTTGATTTTGTGATATCCAGCTTGGTTGCCAATCAGACCTGAGATGAGCACTGATTTAGGGACGCCCAACACGGTCTATGCCCACCTCTTATTCTCCTGGACCTACATGGATGGATGTGGAGTCTGGAAATTCTGAGTTTGAGACATTTACTAGCTCTGTGATCATCAGCGGGTCATCTAACATCTTTTGGTCTCAGTTTCCCAATCTATAAAATAGAAAAGTTAGATTTAATGGTCTCTAAGGTCCTTTCTAGCTCTAAATCTATGATCTTCCAGTCTTTTGCAGATGCTTTCTGGATTGTTTAGAAGTTAAGAGATGGAGACCTCCATTAGGAGATGTCACCATTGGAGTGGTGATAATAACATGTTACATTAATAATAGTAATTAATATAATACTGATTGTTAGTGTTATATATTAATACTATTAAGATAGTATTAATTATAATAATTATGCCTAATATTTATATAGCGCTTTAAGAGGTTTATAAAACCGTTTACATTTAATTTGTCATCTTTCCTCACAAGAGTCCAGTGATATTGAGACTATTACTCTCTATCTCTTACAGATGTGGAAACTAAGGCTGGGAAAGATTTATCCAGGGTCATACTGATAGCAAGCCATAGTATTCTGGACTTAGAAAAGGCCTCAGAGGCCAGATAGTCCCACACTTTCATTTTACATGTGAAGTATTAATGGCCCATGGAGGCTAAATTACTTGCCCAAGAAGCGTTTAGGTAGTGCCATAGTATAAACAGCATTAGGTCTAAAGTCAGGAAACTCTTTATTAAAATCTAATCTCGAATACTTAATGAGCTAATGTGATCTTGGGCAAGTCACCTAAACTTTGTCGGACTCACTTTTCTCAACTGTAAAGTGGAGATAATAGTACCTATCAACCAGTTTTTTTTTTTTTTTCTGGTAAAGATCAAATGAGATCATGCTTGTAAAGTGGTTGGCCTAGTGCTTGGCACATATTAGGTGTTTAATCAATGTTTATTTTCTTATTAAGGTATTATATATAAAGTGTTCAAAGGAAGTTTAGAACACCTTGTATAGAAAGCTTTAAAAGTGGGATTTTAACCAATGTCCTTCAATTCTATACCCAGTGTTCTTTCTTTTGGATCATACTGCCTCATTTTCTGAAGCAACATTTAAACTCGGGTCTTGCTGATACTACTTTCAGTGCTCTATAAAGTTACAAAACAACTCTATGAGAAAGGGAATGAAAATACTTTTTATAATTATCTCTCTGAAAACCAACTTATTACCCTTGTTGGGGAGGAGGATGATTAACCCAGTAGGAAATTTATTACTATTTTCATCATCATCATCATCATCATTATTATTATTAGTCCATTTCTCTAATAATTTTGGACTGGACCTGTGATTATCATAGGGGGCATTCCAAAAGTCTTAATGCCTGCTTAATCTAATCCATATCAAAAGAGTAAAGCTTAAAATTCTACTAAAACATTTGGGACACCCTGCATCCATCCTACAAATGAAAAAATAGAAGCTATGAGGAGTCACAATATAAGATCATAAATTTAGAGCTAAAAGAGAACTTGAACATCATTAAATGGAACCATTTCATTTTACAGACATAAATGTGGTCCTGTCAGTATCTGAGACAGAATTCCAATTTGGCTCTTACTCAGTTCCAAATTCTATCCACTGTATCACATGGTGAAAAAAGCAGAACTTTGGGCAAATCCCCTAACCTCCCTGGGCCAATTTCCTCATCTACTAAATGAAGGGTGCAGACAAGATGCTTCTTAAGATTTTTCTTGGCTCTAATCAATTTTGCCCCTGTGATAAAGGAGCAGAGACATCCCTCTGTCCCTCCCAAGGACCATTCTACTCGTTGCCCTACCTTGGACAATGAAGAATAAAGTCTAGACTTGGGACAAATCTTGATATATGTATCCAATAAATGTTTACAAAACACCTAATCTGTGCCAGGGACTATAATATATAGTGGGATGTAAAGATATCAGTGCAGTAGTCTTATTATGAGTTTTGAAGTTTCTTGTCCCAATTCCTAGTCACACTGTTATGTTGGACCCCCAGATACCTAGCTAATTACCTCCACCCCTCTTGGTTCTATTATGCTATATAGGGAAAAAAACCTAATGCTATATAAGTTTGAATCTCCAGTCCCATGCATTTTTTTCCAGGATCAAATACTTTTTATAGTTAGTATCTTCCCTATATCACTAATTAACTCAGTGATTAATACCCAGACACCAATTTTACTAATTAATAGCGATTATAATTTTATAATAGGATATTTACTGAAAAGAAATAGCATGAGCAGAAGTAAAAAAAAATTACACTTTTTTACCACCTTGATCTCCAAGGAGATTAAGCTCAAATTGGAAGCAGTTGTTGCAGAGCATGTATTTACTTCCACCAGGTTCACTGTCCAGATCAGTGCACAAAGACACTCTTTTATTGTAGTAAGTTTATTTATTTTAATACGCATTGCTTTATGAATCATGTTGGAAGAGGGAAAACCATGGGAGAAATTAAAAAAAACCCAGAAAAAAGAAGTGAACATAGCATATATTGATTTACATTGTCTCCTTAGATCTTTTTCTGAATGCAGATGGCATTTTCTGTCCAAAATCTATTGGGATCGCTTCAGATCATTGAACGGCTGAGGAGAACCAAGCCTTTCATAGCTGATCATTACATGTTCTTGCTGTTATTGTCTATAATGTATTCCTGTTCCTGCTTGTTTTGCTCAGCATCAGTTCATGTAAATGTTTACAGGTCTTTCTAAAATCAGCTTGTTTATCATTTTTTTATAGAATAATAATGTTCCATTACCTACTTGTTCAGCTGTCCCCAATTGATGGACATCCACTCCTTTTCCAATTCAAAGTCACTCTTCTAACTTACAGAACTGTTAGAGGTCCAAAAAAGAAGCAAAGCAGACCCTACTTTCAAGGAGCTGACAATCAAATGGAGAGACAAGGAGATAGATTTCCACATTTTCTTTGTGGAAACATGAACACAGCTTTTTTTTTCTTTCATTCCTCTTGGATGAGAAAAGGGGGATCTTAGCCCTTGGAACCAAATGAGGGACTCTGGTCTGGGGATGTGTGATGGTCACTCAAAGGCCTCTCTCAGTTGAACTTCTTCTAAGAACATGATTGGGGAGCCACCACACACAAGGCTATGCTTAATGACTTCTTAATGTTCCCATTAGAGAAGCTCTGCTTTTTCAAAGGGTATATAACTTAGCTATTACTGCTCACTCTAGGGTGAGACTTGGCAAATGCATTAGAAAGCCTGAAGGAAATTTTGATTTTTAAATTATGAAATAAATCATCCTGGGTTAGGTGTTTTTGTTGTTGTTGCTGTTTGTCTCTCTTTTCCTCCTTTGCAGGAAACTTGCACAGTAGCTTTATGATTTGGGATTATTTATTACTTGGCTCTGCTCCTGCCAAGACTTTATTTGTTTTGTAAAATGACACCTTGAGACAAATCATAGGGACAGGCTGGACCAGGCTGGAGCTATTTGGGACCTTGGGAATAAGCTGATTCCAGATATGTGGGATTGTTTTGCTGAAAGAGTCAGAAACCCAGTCTTTGGAAGTTGCTATGTTTTGACTGCTGGATTATCTAGAGATTCTATGATCAGACTGTGAAAGAAGAAGAATTCATAAATGGCCTTCACACAAACTTGGCATGCTCTCCTTCATTTCCATTGCTAAGGAAATCCTTAGCTCTCTTTGAAATTCATTCATTGAATCACTCATTTATTCATTCATTGAATCACAATTCATTAATTCATTATTCATTCAATATTTAAATGTGCTAAACACTTATGAATTGTAGATATAAAGAAAAAAATCCCTGTCCTTGTTGTCAAAGAACAAGGAGAACAGAAAAGTAAATACAAAATCTATAGAAAAGTAAATACAAAATCTATCAAAAAGTAAATACAAAATCTATGTGAGGCAAGTAGCTCCTACATGAATCTTTGCCTTGACTCCCTAGGAGCTAGTGTTCTTTCTCTCCTCCAGTTATCACATCCATTTTTATCTGTTTACATTTTTTATTCAATAGATTATAAACTCCTGTAAGGCAATGCTTATTCCCATTTCTCTTCCTAACCATAGATCCCAACATGGTGCCTTGAACCTAGGCTCATCATTTAGACGTGACAGGGATCTCAGAGGTCAACCTTCCTCTATTTGTAGCTGGGGAAAGGCATGTATTTCAATACAGGATACTGTAAGTGCCTGATACATGTTTTCTGGGTTGATTATGCTTTTTAGCTTGCTTTACATCTCTAAAAAGACAGAAACACCTGGAGCTGAAGTTACCTCCAGTTTATGGAGTCCTTGCTCCGTGTGAAGCTCCAGCTCCATTTATTGATGGAGAATTGAAAGTAAATTAGGCAAAGTCCCTTCTTTCAAGTAGCTTTGAGGAAACAACATATTCATACCAATGAATGAATAGTATAACTCTCTGGAGTAATGTCTTGTTATAACTTCTAATAATAACAAGATCCTCAAGGATAGAACCTTGCCTAGAATAGAATAGAACCTATCATTTCTAATAATAACTGATATTTTTCTAGTGCTCTATGATTTGAAAAATATCTCATATACATTAGCTTATATGTACCTCAAAAACAACTCTATAAGGCAGGAACTAGAAGCATAATTGTGCCCATTTAATAGATGCAGAGCCTGAAAATCATGTAGTTTAAGTGATTTGTTCAGGCTCACACAGCTAGTATCTTTATATCCAACTCACTGTCCCCTGTATTTTGCTACCTCAGAGTTGAGAACAATGGGTGGTCAAGAACACAGATGACTCACTTGTTAATCATGACCTCCAACCTCACTCTGGTTCTATTCTCCATCCTGCAAACCAGTTTTTTATCCATCTCAAGTTCTGTTTCTCCCTTATTAGAAATAAAGCTGGGATCTCAGGCCATTGACAATTTAAGTGAAATCAACAAGCAGTTATTAAATGTCTAGACACCTTGTTAGCTGCTGGCAATATGGAAACCAAGATAAAACAATTCCTGCCTTCAAGGACCTTGGCATTCTACTAGGGGATGCAAGATTTAATTAGAGGATGAAGAGATCACTTATAACTGGGGAAAAGAAAATGCTTATCATATAAAATTGTACCTGAAATATGCTGTGAACACACCTAAGGCATCTAAGAGATAATGGGGACAAGAGAGAACATTTCAGGCAGATGGGGCAGGGACATTGCTGGCTGCTGGCTCTTAGAGGACATGAAGTTCTTGGTTGTAGTGGTGATTACAATAACATGCTATTTTATACACACACATATATAACACATATAAACATATACACATATATTATATATATATATAACAACATGGTAGTGTAATCACATATATTATATATCACCACTAACATATATATAATACACATATATATGTATATGTATATATATGTATACACACACACACACACACACATATATATATATATATATATATTTAGATAAGTAGGCAAAGAGAATCATAGAAAATTACTATGGGAATAGAAAAGACCATGGTCCATCTTCAATGGGACTTGCCACAAAGAGTAAAGTCAATTGGTTACTTTCCCAAAAAGAATTCTTAAAAGAACTCAAAAAAGATTTTAAAAATTTAATAAAAGATATTGAGGAAAATTCTCTAAAAAGTAAGAATGATCCAAGAAAAATGAGATTATTAAAAGAAAATCAACCAACTAGAGAAGGAGATCCAGAATCTTAAGGAAGAACATGATATCTTGAAACTAGAATTGGGGAAAAAGAAACCAGAGAAGTTATGAAAGACCAAGAAATAATAAAACAAAATATAAAAAATGGAAAATAGAAGAGAATGTGAGACATCTCATAAGAAAAAAATAGGGATCTGAAGAATAGATCAAGAAGAAAATCCACAAGATTAATAGGACTACCTGAAAGATACAACCAAAAAATAATAATCTTAACACAGTAATAGAAGAAATAATTAAGGAAAATTGTATTGAAGTCTTAGAACAAGAGGAGAAAGTAGAAGTAGAAAAAATCCACTATTCTCCACCTGAAAGAGATCCTACAAAGAAACCATATAGAAACATCATACAAATTCCCAGATTCCCAGGTCCAGGAGAATATATTATGAGAAAAAAACAGTTCATATATTATGGAGCCACAATTAAAATCACAGAAGACCTAGCAACAGCTACATTAAAAGACTGCAGGCCTTGGAAAACTATATATCAAAGAGCAAAAGGGGATGTGGCCAAAGTTATCATGCCTAGTAAAGTTAAACATAATCCTGAAAAATGACAATAGCAACAAAATAGACAATGAATGAATTGCCTGAATTTCAAGATTATTTTGCAAAAAGCCTGAATTTAATAGAACATTTGACATAAGATCCAAGAGAAATGCGTGGTAAACATCACACACTAATTACAAGGGACTCAATAAGGACAAACAGTTTATATTTTATATGTGGAAATGTAAACTGTATGTCTAAGGTTGTTTAGTAATTAGGTAATTCAAAACAAAGATTGGAATAGAGCTGAGCATGATATATAATTATAAACGATAAACCCATGTAGGAAAAAGAGAAGAATTAGATGGGAGAGGGCAGCTGGTACTTCTGGAACCCTACTCTTGTCAGGAGGTAATAGTACATGCATACATATATACATACATTCATACATATGTGTATTTATATACATGTATGTATATAAAAGTCTTTTATATTCAGAAAAAAATAAGAGGATAAGGAAATAGGGAGTGGGGGAAGGATTTTTAGAGGGACCCTATTCATATCAAATCAAGATTAAATGCTTACATTGTGTTTCCTTTATCTGATATGTCTTTCATGTAGATACAATTTTTCTTGCACAACAATAAGTGTGGAAATATGTATACATATATTTGATTTGTCAAGTATTTTAACATAATTAACATGTAGTGGATATCCTGCCATCTAGGGGCGGGGTGGGAAGTAGGGGGGAAAATTTGTAACAGAAAGCTACGTAAGAGTTAATGTTGAAGAATTACCCATACATATGTTTTGCAAATAAAATAAAATAAAATAAACTTTAAAAAAGATAAAAAAAATCAAGATTAAAGATAGAACAGTACATACATTTAGAAGGGAATAAAAATATAAATTTATAAAAAATAAGAAAGTGAGGGAGGGAGGGAGAAAAGAATAAAGCAAAAAGTGCACAACAGGGAACAAAAGAAAACCTACTAGGGAGCAAAGAATTAATATTTATTATACAGGCTGTCTTGAAATAAAAATTAATTTCTTTATATTTTGAATCCTCTCTTATGTTCTTCTGTGTATATGGTAAAGTTTTGATTTTCTTTTTTTCTTTTTGTATTTGTTTTAAATACATTATTTAATTTAAAATATAATTCAAATCTTGGAGATGACAGGATTTGAGGATAATGGCCAGCTCTGAAGTGGGACTACTTCTGGGAATGGCTGCAGAAGAATGGAGGGGAAGATCATGAGACTTGAGGAGATTGATGAATCAGGAAGCCGGAGTGTTCAAATATCCACACACATGAATACTGAACTAACAGAGGATGGTGACAAGTATTGGAATAGAGAGGAAGACTGAATCAGTGAAAGACCGGGAGAGTGACTTGGAGGTAGATAAGTGAGAGCAACAAGGAAATGGACTGAATGAATGATTATACTAATTCTGTGTCTCCTCAGAGAGCAGGACTAGGAGAGAAGTTATAGGTAGACAGATTTAAGCATAAGATAAGGGACAACTTAACAATTGGAACTGTCCAATAATGTAATGGATTTGCATTCTGTATTCTATATTCTGTTCTTTTTCTCCCAGCTCTGGTATCCTATACTTCTGAGGAGGCAAGCATGGCCCAATGAATAGAAAGATGGACTTCAAGTCAGATGCACTTTCATTGCAAGTAAGCTTGGGAAAGAGATTTAATCCCTGTAGCTTGCTTTCTCATGTAGAAAATGGAATAATACTGCCTGTTTCCCTCATCTCATTGGGTTGTTGTGTGGTATTTCTATACTGGGCAGCTAAGTGACAGTGGATAAAGTGCTGGGCCTGGAATCAAGAACCTGAATCTTTTTCTTCTTGAGTTCAAATCCTGCCTTAAACACTTACTAGTTTTGTGACCCTGGGCAAGTCACTTAAACCTATTTGCCTCAGTTTTCTCTTGTGCAAACTGAGCTAGAGAAGTAAATAGCAAGCCACTCTTTGCCAAGAAAATCCCAAATGGAGCCATGCAAATTCAGACACAATTGAACAACTTAAAAAAAAAAAAACCTGATTAATTCAGTGAACAACTATGACACCTGAGAAATGATAATGAAGCTTGCTATCTACATCCTGACAGAGAAGTGATAGCCTGGAGTTGTTGAATGAGATACACATTCTGGACATGGCCAGTATGAAAAAAAAATTGATGGACTTGTTCTATTTTACAAGGGAATTAGGTAGGTGTAAGATGGCTAATGACAGTGACTTCTAAAAATTGGGTGAGAAAAGAAGAAAAATGAGCATCAATGAAGCACAGAAGGGTTCAGGAAGTGGTTCAGTGGGCAACTGACCTACTGACAAGTGAGAGATTGTTAGAACTAATGTATTGAATTGAGCTTTCACTTTAAAAAATGACACATAATAAGTTTTGTGGTTGATATATAATCCTCTTTTTCTGTTCTTTGTATCTCCAATGAAATATCCATACCTTTTGATATTTCCAAGTTCACAGAAAGATAAATAATTAAAAATAATTTGTAGAATCCTATTGGCACCTCATAAATTATGGTACTAGCTGTAGGTACCCATATGAGACTGAATATCCAAATATCCTTCAAGTATCTTCATATGGTTGGTCATTAAGCCCCCTTATCATTGTGACCACTCTTCCCTATGGATGCTGTATATCAATAATACTTTTCTTTTTCTCTGTCCAATTTACTTAGGCTTTGAATTTGAGCTTTGGGAAAGTTTTTTGGCTGTTTATCCTGACCTGTTTAGCTGTTGGGGAAGAATTCAATTACCAAGTCATATTGTTTCGATTGTAGATATATTTCATTGTCAGACAGATTTGAACCCTTCAACTGATATGTTGTCAAGTGGAAAGTCTTCAGCAAGAGGCAGGAATGCTCCACTTAGTTTGACAGAGGAATTAACTAAACAGTGAGATTCAGCCAGTCAAATTTTGCACCTTAAGGTATTCTTTTGTACTGAAGGAAAAAAAAAAACATCTTCTTGGGAAAAGTATTCATTCATCTCCTTATCTCAGATTAGATCCTTGATAGCTACAGTCTTTCTAGCCCTTATACCAGTTCATTGCATGCAAAAAGTATTAAACTGCTTACTAAATCCAATTTTTCTGAACTTTTGAAGCTTCAGTGATTGATTTGTTGAAGGTGAAGGCTTAGGGGTTACTCAAGCTCTCTGGAGAATCAGTATCCTAGTGGGAATGGATATATGGGATCATTTCAATTTAATTCTGTACCAGTAGCATAAATTCTTTCAATAATATTCTCCACAACTGGTCATCCACTGCCCATCTTCCTTTTACCTTTCTCTATTTCCTTGATTCTGCCCTTTCCCATTTCCCCTGTTCTCTTTCTCTCCCATCCTCTCATCCTCAGGGGCAAAAACCTCCTAAATCCATATATTCCATTGCTGGACAGTGATTTTGAACAAAAAGAACATCACACACATGTGTGTGTGTTTGTATATGTATATATATACATATTAGAATTAAATTACAGAATCACAGAATCTCAGCAGGTAATGATCTCAGAAGCTTACTTGGGATCAAAGGGGCCAACTTGTTTTACAAAGAAGGAAACCAGGAAATGGAAATTCACATAGAGGAAGGGACATGACCAAAGTCACACAGGTAGTAATGGTTGAACCAAGATGAGAAGCTACGACCTGTAGTGACAGATCCAAGTCTCTTTTCACTGTAACCCTGTATTTTATCCAATTCACATCTGGATAAGAGAACTGTCTCCTCACAAACCCGTTTCATAAATAATCATAGAGTCTTTGCTTGAACTTAGTACAGGGACAAGCAATTTAACATCTTCCAGCCTCAGTTTACCATTTGTAAAATGAATTACCTTCTAAAGTCCCTTTCATCTCTAAATCTAAGGAAGTACCCACAATTCCAATCCAAATCAATAAATATTTATTAAGTGCCTCCTATGTGCCAGGCACTGTGCTAAATGCTAGGGAGACAAAAAAAAATACAACTTACAATCAAGTTATGGGTAGAGGTGGAACAAAAAAGTAGTTGGAAAAGTGTGTGAGGATGAGGGATCCTAAGGAATAGATAGCATGGACACATCCTACTCCATGGAGTTGGGACCAGATAGAGCAGCAGTTGCAAAGCAGAATGATTATTTCCGAAGGAACCTCAATTCACTTTTAGACGGCTCTAATTGTTCACAAGTTTTCCCTGACATGAAACTTCCATTTATTTCTTTGTAACTTTCACTTGCTTTTCCTGGTTTTGCCCTCTGGGGACAAGCCAAACAAGTCTAAGAACTTCCATATGACAGCTCTTCAAATACTGGAAGATAGCTTTCATGCTCACCATTTTTACTCAGGCTAAATGCTCTTCTGTCTTTCAACACCTCCAGTGACATGATCCCAGGAGTCTTCACCCTCTTCTTCATGCCCTCCAATTTATCAATGGATTTCCTAAAATATGGTGGCTAAGACTAAGCACCATACTCACTATATGACCAGAAGCAGAAGAGTATTTTGATGTTATCATCTCTTCAGGCATTGACATAAAGTTTTTCTTAGGAATTAGCTATATCCTTCTTGATTTGAGAGAAATTTTTTCTCTCTGTACCACCTTTCACCCATTACTCCCACTTCTGTCCCCTGGGGACAAACTGAACAAGTGGAATTCTTCTTTAGCATAATAGTCCTTCAGATAATTGAAAACAATCATCCTGTCTGACTAAGTAGTCTCTTCTCTAGTTCACACAGCATCATAAGGGAGTCTAATATAAATAGACAGGGTTAGATCATGATTGTCAAAAGGACATAGGATTGCCAAGGAGGGAAGGAGCTAGGAGGACAAGGATAGCTAAGGAGCTGTCCTTGACTAAGGTGCTCAGACACTCCACTCCTGCTCCCATCCCTTTCTCTGAGTTGCTTCTCTGGTCAACCACACTTTCCCTCATCTTCATCATTGCTTGATGGTAGAGGCTACTTTTATTTTGAATGGTTATCCTTGCCATGATGTCTTGCACATAGTAGGCATACAATACTCATTGGACTGGACCTGTGATTATCTTTTATCTTTTACCTACGCCTATGTGTGTACATATAATCTCCTTAAAGGTATGAACTGCTTCCTTTTTTGTCTTTGTATCTCCAGTGATTACAATAGCACTCAACACATACTAGGCACTTAATAAGTGCTAAGCTGAAGATCGATTGGTATCTTTCATCTATTTTGTATATGTAAACTCCTCGGAAACAAAAAGCTTTGTTTTTGGACTCTTTGGATCTAGAACAGTTCCTGGCACATGCTAAATGCTTAATAGATGGTTACTGGTTAATTGGTGAACATTGCACTCCCTTCCCTATCCCTTTCCTCACAACTTGATTTCAGTGGCTCTTGCAAAATGGTATGACTTTCTAAACTGATGTCATTTTGTTTTCCAATAAAACACTGAATAGAACACTGAACTTGGACTCAGGACGACCTGCATTAAAATCTTACCTCTCAAACTTACTAGTTATGTGACCCTTGGCAAATTATTTAACATCTCTACCTCAGTTTCCTTATTTGTAAAATGAGGGAGTTGGACCAGATATCATCTAAAATCCTTTCAAACTCTAAGTCTATGAGCTTATCATTGTTCAGGAGCATGAGACCATACATTTAGAACTTGAAGAAACCTAAAAGTCTACTGAGCCAAGTAATCTGATTTTATAAATAAGGGAACTGAGGTATAGAGAAGATGAACAACGTTTTCATATTCCTTGTTATTGTCATAGGTAGGATTTAAACCCATTTTTTTCTTACTCTAAGTCTTCTACTTACTTATAAGACACTCCCTCTCTCAACTGCCTTTCTGATCCCCTTTTGGATAACTTCTCCACAGAACAGTAGTAACTTGTAGTCTAAGGGAAGGAGGAATTATGACAAAATTGTAGATAGATAAAAGATTAAGGATTAATCCAAATTCCAAATATTGATATCAGAAAGTGCAAACCTGAACAACTCTCTATGGATTTGAAGGTGTCTAAGGGCTAACACAATTTCTTTTCTTTCCTTTTTGAACATAGCAGGTATTAATTTACATTAAATCTCCTTAGTTCTTTTTCTGAATGCAAATGGTATATTCTGTCCAAAGTCTGTTGAGATTACTTTGGATCACTGGACCACTGAGAAGAACCAAGTCTTTTATAGTTAATCATCATTGCACATTCTTGCTGTTATTGTGTACAATGTATTCCTGCTTTTGATTGCTTTGCTCAGCATCAGTTCAAGTAAATCTTTCCAAGCCTTTCTAAAATTAGCTTGTTCATCAGGGAACAATAATATCCCATTATCTTCATATATCACAATTTTTTCAGTTATTCCCCAATTGATGGGCATTTACTAATTTACCAATGCTTTGCTACTCAAAAAAAGACCTGCTACAAACATTTTTGCATATGTGGATCCTTTCTTCCTTTTTTTTTATTTTTTTGGGATATAGACCCAGTAGTGGCATTATCCTTTGGGCATAGTTCCTGATTGCTCTCCAGAATGGTTGGATTATTTCACAACTCCACCAACAATACATTAGTGCCTCAGTTTTCCCATATCCCCTCCAACATTTATCATTATCTTTTCCTGTCATCTTAGCCAAGTGGAGAGGCATGATGTGGTACCACAGAGTTGTTTTAATTTGCATTTCTCTAATCAATGGTGATTTAGAGAATTTTTTTTTGTTTGACTATACATGGCCTTAATTTTGTCATTTGAAATTATCTGTTCATATCCTTTGACCATTTATCAATTGGGGAATGACTTGTATTCTTATAAATTTGACATAGTTCTTTATATATTTTAGAAATGAGACTTTTATAAGAAACACTGACAATAAAAAATTTCCCCCAGCTTTGTACTTCCCTTTTAATCTTATTTCTATTGGTTTTGTTTGTACAATACATTTTAATTTAATGGAATCAGAGTTGTCCATTTTGCCCTTCATAATGTTCTCTAGTTCTTCTTTGGTCATAAATTCCTCCTTTCTCCAAAGATCTGATAGATAAATTATTCATTGCTTTCCTAATTTGTTTATACCATCATCTATTATGCCCAAATCATATATCCATTTTGACCTTATTTTGGTATGGAGTGAGGTGTAGGTCAATGATGAGTTTCTGACATATTATTTTCCAGTTTTCCCAGAAATTTTTGTCAAATAGTGAGTTCTTTTTCTAGAAACTGGTATTTTGAGCTTTATCAAATACTAGATTATTATAGGTCTTGATAATTGTGTCGTGTATATCTAATCTTTTCCACTGACCTACCACTCTATTTCTTAGCCAGTACTCAGTGGTTTTGATGACTACTGCTTTATACTGTAGTTCAAGGTTTGGTACTGCTGTCACCCTGCTTTGTATTTTTCTTTCATTAATTCCCTTGATTTTTGATCTTTGTTCTTCTAGATGAATTTTGTTATTATTTTTTCTTGCTCTATAAAGTAATATTTTGACAGTTTGGTTGGTATGGCATTGGACAGGATTGTAATTTTTAATATATTAGCTTAGCCTACCCATGAGCAATTGATATTTTTTGAAATTGTTTAGATCTGACATTATTTGTGTGAGAAGTGTTTTGTAATTGTGCTCATATAATTCTTGGGGTTGTCGTGACAGGTAGACCTCAAGTATTTTATTTTGTCTACAGCAATTTTAAAAGAAATTTATCTTTCTATCTCTTTCTGATGGGCTTTGTGAGTAATATATAGAGATGATAATGATTTGTGTGGATTATTTTATAACCTGCAACTTTGCTAAATCTGTGCATTGTAGGTTTTTGGATGATTTTCCAGGATTCTCTTAAGTATATCATCATATCATCTGCAAAGAGTGATAATTTTATTTCTTCATTGCATATTTGAATTCCTTTAATTTCTTTTTTTCCTATTTCTTAAGCCAACATTTCTAATACAATGTTAAATAATAGTGGTGATAATGGGCATCCTTATTTTACCCTTGATTATATTGGGTATCCATTGGGTGTCCATGTAATCTCCATTACAAATAATGCTTGCTGTTGGCTTTAGATAGATACCACTTATTATTTTAAGGAAAGCTCCCTTTATTCCCGTGCTATCTAGTGTTTTTTAATAGGAATGAGTTCTATATTTTGTCAAAAGCTTTTTGTGTATTTATTCAGATTATCATATGATTTCTGATGGTTTTGTTATTGATGTGGTCGATTATGGTAATAATTTTTCTGATATTGAACCAGCCCTATATTCCTGGTATAAATCCCACTTGGTCAAAATGTACTATCCTTCTGATAGATTGCTGTATGTAATCTTTTTCCTAATACTTTATTAAAATTTTTCATCAATATTCATTAGGGAAATTGGTCTATAATTTTTTCCTCTGCTTTAACTCTTCCTGGTTTAGGTATAATATTTGTGTCATAGAAGGAATTTGTTAGGCCTCTTTCTTTACCTATTTTTCCATATAGTTTACATGATATTGGATTAATTGTTTTTTTTTTAAACATTTGGTAGCATTCACTTGTGACTCCATCTGGCCCTGGAGATTTTTTCCTAGGGAGTTCACTAACAGCTTGTTCAATTTCTTTTTCTAAAATGAAACTATTTAAGTAATATATTTCCTCTTCTGTTAATCTGGGCAATTTATATTTGTGTAAATATTCATCCATTTCAGTTAGATTGTTGGATTTGCTGCCATACAATTGAGCAAAATAGTTCCTAATTTTTGCTTTAATTTCTTTTTCATTGGTGGTAAGTTTACCCTTTTCATTTTTGATGTTGGTGATTTGGTTTTTTCTTTCCTTTTTCTAATTAAATTAACCAAAGGTTTATCTACTTTGTTGTTTTTTTCCCATAAAATCAATTCAGTTTTATTTACTAGTTTGGTAGTTTTATTAGTTTCATTTTTGTTAATCTCTCCTTTGAGTTTCAGAATTTCTAATTTGCTATTTAATTGGACATTTTTAATTTGGTCTTTTTCTAGCTTTTTTAGTTGCATGCCCCATTTATTGATCTCTTCTTTTTCTATTTTATTCATGTAGCTATTTAGAGATATAAAAATTTCCCTAAGAACTGCTTTGGCTATATTCCATAGATTATGTTGTCTCAATTATTGTCATTCTCTTGGATGAAATTATGGATTGTTTCTGTGATTTGTTGTTTGACCCACTTATTTTTTTTAGAATTAGATTATTTAATGTCCAATTGGTTTTAGTCTCTCTCCCTGCCCTTTATTGAATATAATTATTTCATTGTCATCTGAAAAGGAAGCATTTATTTTTCTGTCTTTATGCATTTTATTATGGGGTTTTTATGCCCTACTACATAGTCATTTTTTGTGTAAGTGCCTTGAATTGCTGAGAAAAAATGTGTATTCCTTTCTGTTCCTATTCAATTTTCTCCGGAGGTCTATCATATCTAAATTTTCTAGAATTCCATTAACCTCCCTACTTGTTCATTTTGTGGTTAGATTTGTCTGATTCTGAGAGGGGAAGGTCTTCCACTAGTATAATGTCTCTTTCTTCCTGTAATTGGCTTAAAATCTTCTCTAGGAATTTGGCTGCTTTACCCCTTGGTACATATACATTTAATATCATTACCACTTCATTGTTTATGGTTCCCTTTATTAATACATTCTTTCTTTATTAATTTCCTTTAATAAGGATATCTTGAAGAATGATATCTTTTTTGGTCATGGCCTTCAGGTAGGCCAGTAACATTTAATTGTCTCTTCTGGTTCTATTTTCCAGGTCCAGTTTTTTTCCAATGAGGTATTTCACATTTTCTTCCATTTTTTCATTCTTTTTGGTTTGTTTGACTAATTCTTGCTTCCTAGGAGAGTCATTAGCTTCCATTTGCCCCTTTCTAGTATTTAATTTGTGATTTTCTTCAGCTAGTTTTTGTATCTATTTTTTCATTTGGTTAATTCTACTTTTGAAGGTATTATTTTCTTATTTTCTTCAGTGGATATATATATATCATATATAATATATATATAATATATATATTATATATGATATATATAATATATATATATATCCACTGAAGAAAATAATACCTTCAAAAGTAGAATATATATATATATATATATATTGCATTTGGCCAATTGGATTTTTTAAGTTGTTTTCTTCAGTCATTTCCCCCTTCCATTCCCAAGCTGTTGATACTCTCTTGCATACTGTCATTTTTTTCTGATTTTTCTTTCTACCTCTTTTCTTTCCTTCCTTCCTTCCTTCCTTCCTTCCTTCCTTCCTTCCTTCCTTCCTTCCTTCCTTCCTTCCTTCCTTCCTTCCTTCCTTCCTTCCTTCCTTCCTTCCTTTCCCTTTCTTCCTTCTTTCCTTCCTTTCTTCTTTTTTTCCTTCCTTCCTTCTCTTACTCTTTTCCTTCTTTCCCTTCCCTTCTTTCTTCTCTTCCTTCCTTCCTTTCCTTCCTTCCTTCTTTCCTTCTTCCTTTCTTCCCTCCCTCCGACCTTCCTTCCCTCCTTCCCTTCCTTCCTTCATTCCTTCTGTCCTTTTTTCCTTCCTTCCTTTCTTCCTTCTGTCATTCTTGGTTGCAGAGCAGTGGCATTAGAGACAAAGAAAGTAGGAAAGAGAATAATACAAATGAGAAGTGATGAGGGCCTGAGTTAGGATTATGATTATGAAAATGGAAAGGATGCAAGACAATAATTATTGAAGAAATCATGCAACTATCAAGAACTGTCAGGGACCTTGGAGATCATATCTAGTCCAATCCATATATGAATAGAAATACTCTAACCAAATTTCAATAAAAATGATTTCTATTGTAATGCTCTATTGATTATTTTATGCATTTAAAAAACCTAAGTTTGAGAAGGACTTTGTAGATTTTGGGGGCAACTAGATAATATAGAGTGCCAGGCCTAGAGTCAGGAAGATTCATCTTTTTGAGTTCAAATCAATGTAAAACATTTATTCATTTCTAGGAGAAAATCTTCCTCTTTGTCACTTATGCCCATTGTACTTAGTTTTAACCTTTGAAAAATGACTTTGAATATGAAAAGGCAGTTAGAACCAGGAGAACATTATACACAGCAACAAGACTATACGATGATCAATTTTGATGGACATGGTTCTCTTCAACAATGATGTGATTCAAACCAGTTCCTATTGTTCAGCGATGAAGATAGTCATATACATCCAGAGAGAGGCCTGTGGGAACTGAGTGTGAACCACAACACAGCATTTTAACTCTTTCTGTGAATATTTCCATGCATTTTGTTTTCCTTCTTAGGTTGTTTTTTTCTTTTTCTCTTTCTAGATCTGATGTTTCTTGTGCAGTAAGATAACTGTATAGATATGTATACATGTATTGTATTTGTCATATAATTTATCCTATTTAGCATGTATTAGATTACCTGTCATCTAGGGGTGGGGGGTGGGCGGAAGGAGGGGAAAAGTTTGGGAAAAAAAGTTTTTGCAAATGTCAATGTTGAAAAATCACTCATATGTTTTGTAAATAAAAAGCTTTATATATATATATATATATAAAGAATATGAAAAGGCAGCTTTCTCATCTCACCCAAACTTCTACCTTCCTTGTACAGGCTAAAACATGCCCACATTATTATATGGCATAGTTTCCAGACTCTTTCCTCATGATCTAGGTTATTTTCCTTTGGATAGTCTTCAGAGGTTCCTTTAACCAAATACATCCATTCTGATGTGTTCTAGCCAAGGCTATTGTCTCTGGGGAAACTTATAGCATTTAAGTTCCTTATGGGCAGCTGATATTTCACTTTTTATTGGTATGCCCAACACATGGTACCGTGTCTGGCACACAGCAGTGTGCAGTAAGTGCTTGTTGCTTGATTTCATTCACTTGACACAGTGCTTTGTATACAATACTTATATAATGAATGCTTCATTGACTCATTCATATGCTCATAGGATTTTACACCCTGAAAGGGACCTAGAAATTGGTGGTCTAATCTCATCATTTTTAGTGATTTATCAAACAACCAGGTTTGAACTCTGATATCCCTAGCCACAACTCAAGAATGCAAGCCACTCCTTCATGCTTCTATCTTTATTTATTCTGGATGCCATGATTCTGCCAAGGAATTCTCATGTCATCAGATCATAGGCTGGAAGGGTCTCAGAAACCATCAGTTTAATCCCTTTGCTTAACAGATGAGGAAGCTCAGACTTAGACAGGTGAATGATTTGTCCAAAGTGATAGCATAGCCAGTGGGATTTTATCCTGTACTTTCAGGCTCTTTCCTTCTCACCATCACATTACCTTTTGTGGCTTTCTCATCATACTGACTATTGAGCTGGCAGTCACCAGACCCCTCAGGCCTTTTCTTTTGGAATTTTCTCATGATTTCATAAGAATTTTTTCATGAAAAAAGACATTGGAGTATGGCTGCATTATTATAAATGATTTCTTTGGAGCTCTCTAAAAACAAGACTAAATTGTAAATGTTGATCCCCACCACCTTGAATTCAATAGTATTTTATTTTTCCAACTACATGCCAAGATGGTTTTCAACATTCATTTTTTGTAAGATTTTGAGTTCCAATTTTTTTTTTCTTTCTCCCTGCCTTACCTCCCTCCTCCACAAGACAGCAAGCAATCAGGTATAGTTTATGCACATATAATCATTTAAAACATATTTCATTTTGTGAAAGAGAAATCAGAACAAAAGGGGGGAAAGCCATTAGAAAGAAAAAGCAAACAAAAATGTTGAAAATACTGTGCTTTGATCCACATTTAGTGTCCATAGTTCTTTCTCTGAATGCAGATGGCATTTTCCATCCCAAATCTATTGGGATTGTATTGGATCAATGTATTGCTGAAAAAAGCCTTCTACAGTTAATCATCATATAATTTTGCTCTTACTGTGTACAATATTCTCCTGGTTCTGTTCACTTCACTCATCATCAATTCTTGTAAGTCTTTCCAAGCTTTTCTGAAATCAGCCTGCTCATCATTTCTTTTAAAACAAAATTATTTCATTATAGTCATGTACCATAAATTATTCAGTCATTCCCCAGTTGATGGGCATCCACTCACTTTCTAATTCTTTGTCACTACAAAAAGAGCTATTACAAACATTTTTGCACATATGGCTCCTTTTCCCTCTTTTATATATCTTTGGGATACAGACCCACTAATGGCCCTGCTGGATCAAGGAGTATAAGCACAGTATAAGATAACCCTTGGGCATAGCTCCAAATTGTTCTCCAGAATAGTTGGATCATTTCACAACTCCATTAGCAATGCATTATGTCCTAATTTTCCTACATTCCCTCCAACATTCATCATTATCTTTTCTTGTCATTTTAATCAACATGAAAGGTGTGAGTTGCTACCTCAGAGTTATTTTAATTTGTTAAATATTATTATTTTTTCTCCTTTATGTGCCCAGTTCTTGTTCTTCTGAAAAAATATTTTTGGATATATCTTGAAATGCACTATTAAGAACAACATCATCTTTAATTGACAAATTTCCATTGCAGCTGTGCATAAATAAATATCCATTCCATTTTGGTGGCACACAAAATAATGGCAGGAATTCACTATGTGTAGCTGAGTTTGACTCATGGTTTATTGATTGTGGACACTCCTCTCAGGGGGATAAGTCCAGCTTTAGAGTGGTTGAGCCAGAAGGAGTGTATCTGTCATACTGAAGGCACAAAACAATCTCATCTCATGCAAAGGAATCATTTGATAATCATTCTCCATGACCAATTATTTTGGTTCTTTTTTTACCTCTTGGTAACTGTATGAATTTACTAGCACCTCTTTCCTTCCAACATTGGCCCTTCCATAGGCTATTTCAAAAGTCTTAAGCATCCCTTTGGATTTATGAGCACTTTAACTCAACCCAGTAGGATGTTTTGGTTTATGGCTTAAGCCATACCACTTTACCCATTTTATTCCTGTTAATTGTCCTTAATGAACTACTTGTGTTTGCCCAGTCTCCATGGTGCTTTGGGATTCACAGACATACATGCATCTTTTCTTTTCTCTATTTTCCCCTCTTGTTGTTTCTAGAAGTAACATGGTAGAGTATGGAATTTGGAGTCCAGTAAGAATCTCCAGAGAGAACTAAGTTTTCTACTGTGCATATTATCTCCTCCATAGTTCCCTTAGAAAAGGAACTATTTCTTTTTTTTGTTTGTTTGTTTTTGTGTAGGCCCAGTGCCTGGCCCATAGGAGATGCTTAAGAAATATTTATTGCTTGCTTGAATGACTTAGATTCCACCATTTATTAGCTCTGAGACCAAAGGAAAGATACATCACCTATCCACCTAATCCTTAGTTTCCACATTGATAAAATGAGGATTAAAATCTTTCTTCTTTCCTAAATCAGCTTCTGATCAAATGCGTATAATACTTTGTAAACCATAAATTGCTTGACAAATGGCATTTATTTGAGGGGGGAAATAAAGCTAAGGAGAAAAAGGAACTCTAATCTCTGGGACAATAACACTCATTTTCAATAAGAAATTCAGGTTTGAAAAGAGGTAGCAAAACATGATAGGAAGAACCACTTGCCAGGCAATTTTCCCCCTGGCCAACAGAGTGTAAAAATTACAGTCAGATGTTAGCAAAGGGCACAGGAGAGAGGCGGGAAATAACTGAAGTGGCTAAGGCTTTTCTTTTTCCACCACATTCCTTTTAGAACTCTCTTGTTACATCTTTTTTAAAAGGGGGGATCTAAGAATTAGGAATTACATAGATGAATGAAGGAAAGAAGAAGAAAGGAAAGAAGGAGGGAGAAAGAAAGAAACAAACAAGAAAGGAAAAAAAGAAGGAAGAAAAAAGAAAGATAGAAAAAAAAGAAAAAAGGAAGGAAGGAAGGAAGGAAAGAAGGAAAGAAAGAAAGAAGGAAGGAAAGAAGGAAGAAAGGAAGGGAGGAATAAACAAAACACTTGAGACAACAGACAGTTTAAATATTGTCTCACTGTAAGAATAACCTTTACACTGTATAAAACTTCTTGAAGTGAGGGGATTTTTCATTTTTGTCTTTATATTCACAGTGCCTAGAACAGAAGAGTCAATCAATAAGTGAGTTTTTATTAGGCATCTATTGTGTGCTGTACCCTATGCTAGAAGCTGGGAGATATAAGCATAAAGAATGAATCCATTTCTCCATCATGGACTTTATATTGTAATGTGAGAGGAGAGGTTCACCAAGTATACATATGTGTGTATTTATGTGTATGTGTGAATGTGTATATGTATGTATATATACATATATAAATAAATAAAAGTTAATGATAATTTATATAATAACAGTGAATAATAATTGTATCCTAAAGGCAATAGGAAGCCACTAGAGTTGACTGAATGAAGGATTTACTTAGTCTGATGTGTACTTAAGGAAAATTAGTTTGACAACAGTGACTAAGGTAGAATAGGGATAAATTTGTGGAAGAGAGATCACTTAGGATACCATTACAGTAATCTAAGGGAGAAGGGATGAGGTACACTCTCAAAAGGGTGTACTTTTGAGAGTGACTACAAGTAAACAGGTTCAAATGATGTGAAGGTAGCAATGGCAAGGTTTGGGGTCTATGTTGGATGAGTGATGGGCAGCCAAGTAAGATTAATTCTAATAACCTGAGAGGCTGGGGGAATGGTGGTGCTTTCATCAGAAATAGGGGAATTTGGAAGAGGAGATGGTTTAGGGGGAAATATGATAATGAGTTCAGTTTGCGAAATATCAAGTTTAAGATTAAGTCGAATATGGTAGTAAAGAGTTTCTTTATGGAAACTGTCCAATCTCTCTTTGCCTCTGATACTTGGAACTGCCAGTTTTTTCACAGCACAGATAAAATTCCTCTCCTTCGCCTTAAGATTCATATGAGCCTTGCCCTTATCCCCTCCCTTTATGAGTGCCCTAATCCTCACATTACTTTGTCATAGAGACAACAGGATACAGTGGCAATAATACTAAGTTTGTGAACCTAGGTTCAAATACTGCCTCTTTCACTTCTTATCTCTGGAGCCAGTTGAGCTGCTTAACCATCTTCCTTAGGCCTGTTTCCTCTTTTCTAAAAGGAGAGTATGGAATTGGATGGACTCTGAAGTCCTTTCTAGCTATGGATCTTTCATATTCTTGAGGTTAAGTATTGTTTCATTTTCTCTGTTTCCCTAGCACAGATTCAATAAATGCTTGTTGAATAGATGGATGGATGACTTAGCCAAAATCTATGTTTTAAGTCGGGTGACCTTTATTTTAGATTCTTTAATATTTTTCAGTTTCAAAGTGAAACTGTTATGAAGTGTTTTGAATCCAAATTATAATTTAACTTGTATAAGTGCTGAGTCAGGAAAGGAATAGCCAAATTGTATAATTGAATTAATTTTGAGAAACACACACCAAACCCTCATGATACAATAGAATTTAAATGGTTTTACAACGTGTTTAGCTTACCCAGAACACTGGGAAGCCAAGAAAGTGATGCTGCTGTTTATCGCTTAATATTCTTGAGTCTCCTTAGTTTTCTTCATTTATAAAATGAAAGGAGGGAGCAAAATGACCTCATTGGTTCCTACCAGCCTTTAACCTGGGGACCATGAGCTTAGCCTTATAATATATGTATATGTATGTAAGTATGCATGTTTATATGTGTGCATATGCACATATGACTACATCTTAAAGTTATTAGCATCCTTTGTACTCCTATGTATTGTCTTATGCATTTAAATATAAGATTTTGAGTAATGAGCTTTACTAGACTGTACATATGTATATATATATAAACATATATACATATACATATATACACATATATACATATACACACAGATATATACATATACACATATACATATATATATACACATACATACATACACACACACACACATATATATATATATGCATATATATATATATGCATATATATATATATGGTGAAGACTCCCTGGACTAATTATCCTGCTTACTGAAGGCAGACGTGTGATACATCTTTTTGACAGAACCCACCAAGATTCTGCTTTAATAGATATGCCCATCTCCATGGCCACCCTAAGGTGTTTTTTTTTTAAACAAGCTTTGAGATTATGTGGAAAAGTACCATCACAGATGGGTTTTGATTTGTTTTGTTTTCTTTTTCACTGAATCTAGTTTACATGGATGGAAAAACACAGCTGAGCCTCTAACTCTGTTTGGGGCTTTATCCCTATTTTGGGTTGAAATTCTCCCTCACTGACTTGACTCAGTATCTGCAGAAAGAAAGACAATATGAGTTTAGGACAGTCACTATCTGCCTTCCCTATCTCTAATGGTCAAACCAGAAGCATATTAGCTGATTTTTGGTAAATAGGAACTTTTACAGAATGACAGAACTTATCATATGTAGCAAATATCTATCATGTGATAGGTAAACTGAGTCCAGTGCAAGATTTTCCCATGAAATGCTATAAGGAAGACAAATCCTTCCCCTTTAAGGAAAACTATTTGCCTGTCTGAAGTTCAATGGAGAAAAGAAAGAGGACATCCAAATCTAATTGGTCAGGCGTGCATGACAGAGCAGCATCCTGGAGTTGCTACATCATCAAGGCACCTCTCTGAGTGTGTCAGGCTGCAGACTTTAATTAAGTTCCCTGACTGAGTCTCACCGTTGCTAATGAAGCGGCTAATTCTTAAAGCAGGGGCATGTTCTTGTCAGTGCATTCGTGAGATCCCAGCATCCCATAATATCCTGGCTCCCCATCACTGAGTTGATAGCTCTGATTTTATTTTTAACTGCATCTCCCTCTCCTTTGCCTTCAGGGCAATGTTTATCCTGACTTCCTGAAAGCTGGGAGGGCCCCAGGACTCTAGCCTTGTGATTCAGCAGGGACCACCTCAAGAAAGAAGCTGCCACAGGCTTTTGGGTACCCTGGGAGCCCATGTAGTGGAGCTGTATATGTCTGGGAGTTGTGAGACCTAGTGGTAACCTAGAAATAGAATCTAATCACTCCTTAGCATCTCTAGTTTATATCAAGCCTCAGCTCAAATGCCATTTCCTACAAAAGATGTGTTCTGATACCCTTCTAGTTCCTTGTACTATCCCCACCCCTAAAATAAATTAAATTTATTTAGTATGTCTTTCATATTTAATTAGGCATATGTTGTTTCCCACTAACAGAATACAAGTTCCTTGAGGGCATGAATTATTTTGCTTCTGTTTTTGTGTTACCATTGTGTTACCCAATGCCTGACACATAGTAAGTACTTAATAAATACTTTTTAAATAAATGAATGTACTCCCAGGTGTTTTATACTGAGAGTGACTTTAAATGAATAAGTTATTTTGACTGTTATAAACATCCAAATTAAGGACCACATAAAGAAAGATGCTATTTTTACCCAGAGAAAGTGCATTTATATAGATGCATATATATGTGATATATGTACATTTATATATATGTATCTATGTAAAATATGTGATATATATGTGTATATATATGTGAAATCTGTAATATGAAATATGTGAATGAAATTTGTGTCTAGAGCAACTATCTCTAGGGCAGGAATCAGAGAAGAAAAGAAAGAAATTTACATGATAATTTTTTGTATATTTGAAAGGAATAGCAAATTGCGCATAGTCGATTTGCTGTTTCAAATATAATCATCTTTTTTATCGAATTATGCTATGGTAAGTTTGCTTCATTCCATAGCTTGAAAATAAAATTTAATGATAAAAAAGAAATGAATATCTGAATAATTGAATGAGTTATAAGGGATCTCAAAGGGCATGTGGTCTAGGTAGTACTGAATCCATGCTCTAATATCTCTAGGCAGTACTCATCTAATCTCCATTTATAAGCTTTTTGTATTAGAGAAACTCATTTCCCACCATCTCTCATTCTCCTTGTGGATACTCTATTAGGAAATCATTCCTTACATTATATGTGTAACTCTGGCTTGTTTAAGCACGTTCAGTTTGCCTGTTATGGAGGCTGCTGCAACCCTTACCATGCAGATAAGGGGTAGCCTCCTTTATTTGGAAATGTGTATCTTTACAAATGTTTAGTGAGCTTGCCATTCTTTTCTCTTTTTCTGCTGCTCTTTGTGGCTGCTCTTTCCTGCTATAAGAATACCATATATTGAACCAGTGAAAAAAGAAGAATTTCTTTCCCTTCCTCCCTCTTTTACCCTTGTTCTGAGAAATGAACTTTGAGGGTTTTTGTTCTGTGTTGTTTATCTTACTTAGTTCAAGTGTCAGGTGATTTTTATGAGACCAGGAGTTCAAACCATGAAAACCTTAGAGCAAGGATTGCAGGTGGGATGGTGCAGCCAGTCAGGTATGGAAACTCTGAGAAGCTAAGTTCCTGGGACTTGAGCCCAAAGGGGATTTTGAGCTTGGAACTGGGACTGTGCTCTATAGGAATTGAGCTAAGCTTTGAAACTAATCTCCTTTCCCTCTCCAGAGATTGAGGTGTTGAAAACTGAGGTGGGGGCTGCAGGAGTGGATTACATCTCCCATGTGTTGGGTGAAGGAGTTTGTATATTTGCAGTTAAACTTTTTGAAATAGCTATTTCTTGGATAAAAGCTAATTTGATTGTTAGTGGCTAATAGGTCAAGGGTACCCCTGTTACATTTAAGCACACATCACTTGGGACTAGAGCCCATGTCCCTATAAGGGTACCTAAGAACCCTTGGGAAATTGTGGAATCTAACTTACCTGACCTACAAGGCAGGAAGGGCCATGGCAAGCAGTTTTACATACGTTATCCACATATCCAAAATGTACCAAGAATTCAAGCAAATAAATAATGTCAAAAGCCACTTCCTGATGATAAGGGCAAAAGAATATGAAACAAGTTTTTAAAAAAAAGCTGAATGAAAAAAATGACTGTTTATTAAGTATTTATTCTGTGTCTGGCACCATTCTAAGGAGTTGGAGTACAAATAGCAAATGGATATTTTTTTCCTTTAAGGAGTTTACCTTTTATTGTTGGAAAACAACACATATGGGAATAGTGACCAGGAAAGAATGGAGCTATTTGAATGGGGAATAGACACAGATTCTCCTTGCAAAATACAAATAACTATAGAAAACTATTCTTCAAGTCTCAAATAGTAAGAGAAATTTAATTTAAAAGAACTTTATCTATCACCCTGCAAATGGGCTGCAATGGTCCCAATAAAATCCAGCTTCCTTGTCCTGGTACTGAATGAAGAACAAAGTACAAATTTGTATAAATTGTGGGTCCTGTCCTCAAGGACCTCACTGTCTAATAAGGAGATATGATAGACAGTTATCCTCTAGTATAGAAGAGAGATTTAAACAGAGGGGTACTTGAAGTCCATGATGCATCTCCTGGAATCTTAGGTGGAGGTGGGAAAGGTGGGAAGTTAGATCGCTTTTGTCATCAGTGAATCCTGACTCCATACATGTGCCCTTACCTGGTCTCCCTTCTTACCACAGGTATGGAAGGGCTGTCAAGTTTATTGCCAGAAGAGAAAGAAGGTAGACAGGAGAAATTACTGATAGCTGAGCATCAATTAGTTTTACCTGTTCTCTCTCCAGCCAATTTGCATTTTCAAAGTGGCCTCCCAGAAACCTGACTGGAAGTTCAGGGACCTTTGATCTTGGGGTTGGGGAGCAGAGGAGGTAAAGAGTGATATTTGAAGTCAGGGAGAAGATTCTCACATTACAATGTTAGGTGGCTACATCCTGTATTGGCACTAATTGTCTGTTGAGGCTGTTCCTAGATATTGTTCAAATGCTTGTGCAAGAAAGGTAGGGCTTCCCATACTATTTTTACTTTTCCCTCTTTCTCCTGGTTTTCCTGTTGCTTCTTTTACAAGTTGACTATTGTGGAAATGTGTTTAATATAATTGTGCATGTATAGCCTATATCAGATTGTTTGCTGTCTTGATGAGGGGGGGAAGGAAAGGGAGGGAGAGAGAAAAATTTGCAACTCAAAATTGTACAAAAATAAATGTTGACAACTGTATTTATATGTAACTGGAAAAATAAAATAATATTAAGTAAAAATAATAAACAAGAAAGGCAGGGCTTCATCCTTGTTTCCTTTCTTCCCTTTCTCCTCTCCACTTAGGAAGTTCCCCTTGAATTGAAAATTAATGGTAGTCATCTATCATTTCATAAAATCATAGGCTCTAGGACAAGGCTTCAACTTCCTAGCCTCAGTTAAGACTCTGATTTCAGACTTACAAAAAACACTGAATGAATGAAATACTATTTCTTGTTTTATAGATGATAAAACTGAGGATTTCAGAGGGTAAGAGAGATGATATTGAAACTATGTAAGGAGCCACATTATTTTTTCAAAATGCAGGGAAATCAATCTGTGAGGATAGGGATGATGGCCCAAGTTTCACTGATCCTTCAATCAAAAAAGCACTTATTAAACACCTGCTATGTGCCAGGCACTGCCATAGTCCTAAATGATACAAAGACCAGGGCAGCTAGATGGTGCAGTGGATAGAGCACCAGCCCTGAAGTCAGAAGGACCTGAGTTCAAATCTGGTCTCAGACACTTCCTAGCTGTGTGACCCTGGGCAAGTCACTTAACCCCAATTGCCTCAGGAAAAAAAATGATACAAAGACCCAAAAAAAGTTAGACAGCAGAAAAAATGGAAACAAATAATAAGTAAAATATATTGGGAGGAAAATAAAAGCACTATTTTTGGGGAGTGAATAGGAACGGCTCAGATTTGGAGGTGGTCTCTGAGCCTCAAAGGAAAGTTACAGATTTGACAATGTCATTTGACATTGACAGCTAGCAATGCTGGGATAGTACCCTGCTGACTTTTTTTTTCATCTACCATGCACAGATCTTATAATTTGGCATTAGATCTCAGTTCAGGTCCTGGTTCCTGCTCCTCCATTTCCCTATTATTGTGTTTCCTTAATCTAGAACTTATTCTGCAAAATAATATAGTGGAACCAGGTAGCTTCTAGACTAATAAATCAAAAAATACAATTCCATCTTTTTAGACCACAAATCTTCCAACTTTAACATTCTATGAGCCCTCTTGTTTCCTCACCTGCAAAATAGGCACAATGATACTACTATAATTTTTCCTCACCTTTTCTAGAATAATAGATTCAGAGTTAGAAGGGATTTTAGAGACCACCAAGTCCAACTCCATTATTTTACAGATGAAGAAACTGAGGCAGAAAGATCTTAAGTGATTTAAGACAATAATATTATATATCTAAAGTTTAAAGGGAGCACTAGAAGTCATCTAGTCTAATCTCAGATTGGATGATTTGCCTAGAATACGAGGTGAGACATAAATTCATATTTTCCTGATTCCAAGTTCATTGACTTAACCACTACGTGATATTACTCCTATTACCTCTTCCTATGATTACCTCATGAAAGTTTATAGGTCATCCTAGATTCTCAAAGGCATGTAACATTTTCATAGGTCCTATCTAGCAGGAAAAAATTCAAATCTGCTTCTTAGAACTACAATTCAGTCATATCAGGTGTAGCTTAGCTGAATTTCAGAGTTTAGTATCAGAATACTAAGTGCTATTTTTGGGGTGATGGATGAGTAGATGAGTGGGAATCATAATGGGAGAGGGATTCATAAAAGACAATCTAATAGTTTGAAGGGCTGCAATCTGCTTTGGTGGATAGAGTGAATACATTACACAACTAAAAGATTACTAGATCTGTAACTTGGAGGAATCTTATAATCTTAATATCTTGTTTAATTTCTTCATTTTAAAGGAGATAACTCAGCCCAAGAAAGATCATAACATTTAGACCAGAAGGGACCTCTGTCTATTAAGCCCAAATCCCTTACTTTGCGGAAGAGACACAGAAAAGGGAAATCTGATGAAAATAAATAGGGTGAAATTTGAACCCAGAACTTTAGACTTCCAATTTAATGCATTTCCATCATGCTACTTTGTGACCAAGAATCCACACCTTGGAGGGCTGCAATAACAAAACAAAACAAAACAAAAAAAAAAAAAAACAAAAAAAAAACTAAAACAAAACAAAAAAAAACATTTAGCAATTATTGGGCCAGAGAAAGTGAGCCATTATCTTTCTCCTCTGTGGCTTGGGAAATTAGATGAGTGGGGCCCTCTCTGAACAGGTAACTCATTCCACTTTCTAGTCTAATAGATACCTAATGCAGCTTTTATGTTGAAAAAGACTCTATTACCTTCCAAATTAGGAGCCTGAAATGAATTGTGTCTCTACTGACTGACTCCTCATTTCTAGTAATAAATCTGACTTCTGGGCTTTTGTTTTGTTGTGGGGGTAGGAAATTCTTTGGTTTAGCTTCCTGCTTGGGACATAGTAGGTTCATTCATCTACTTAAAGTTTAAAGATTTTTGGGCTCACTGTACCCCCAATAGGGGTATTCTCCTGTCACTTCAACTGACTTCCCTTCCTATGATATGAGATAGAAATAGTACATTTTGTCATTCATGCCTGCAGGGCAAAGGCAAGGAAATCAATGGAACTTAAATAAGTATTTGAGTAATAAGAGAGGGTGTATGTAAGGGGGGAAATGACACAGGGATTAGCACCACCAGGGGACATGGAGGGGCCAAGAAGCTGAGAAATAAAGCTCCTTAGCCTAGGGAATCCAGGAAATAGGGTACTACAATGGAACATGGGTTGACTTTGCCATCTGGTTACCTGTGTTTGAGCCTCAGCTCTGCCATTTACAAGCTCTGTGATGCTGAGTGAATTATTTCTACTCTTTATGTGTCTTAGATAAGTCATTTAAACTAAAGACTTCAGTTTTCTCATATGAAAATGAAGAGGTTAGAGTAGATGACTTTTGATTTTATCCAGTTCCAAGCCTGGGATCCTCTGATCTTCTCTAGGTCTCCTAATATGGAAAGTGTCATGTAATGAAAAGATGATTTTGAGTCTAAATTATCCTTTATAAACTGTGAGACATTTCTTCTTTTAAAACCATGGGTTACCAGCACTAACCTTTCCATTTTTCTATGTATAAAGTAAAAAGAACATTGGCCTTGTTATAAGATGCCTTGGCTTTGATTCTTGGCTCTATCACTTGAACACTTTGTGGCCTTAGATAAGTCACTTAGCTTTTGTTGATAGAGCCTGATTTTCTTCATTTGAGAAGGATAATGCAGTGGAATAAGGACTCATCTTGGAATTAAACCTCTTAGGTTTAAGTTTCTGTCAGTGATAAGCTGTAGGAGGTTCCTTTATTGAATTTTAGTTTCCCAATCCAAGAAATGTGTACATTGGAAACACAATTGGAGTCAGGATGAGATCTGCTTCTTGTTGGTTGGTTGACCTTGGTCAAACCTTTACCTGAGCCTGTTTCCTGTTCTGTGAAACCAGGTGGTTGGGTTACATAATAATTCATATTTCTGAAGCTTGTGATGTTTGCAAAGAATTTTCCCTATGATAACCTTGTGAAGCAGAGTAAAGGCATTATTTTCCCCATTGTTTAAATTAGGAATATGAATCTCTCTAAGATCATTTCCAGTTCCAACAATCCACATATAACTTGTTTTCTTGTAGGCAAATAATGAAGAGATATTAAAAAGTAATTCATTATAGATTTAGCTTTTTTTGTTTTTAGATTGCTTATATTTCCTTTTGTATCTTTCTCCTTTACTTTCCCAGGGAGCCATCTTTTATAACCATTTTTAAAAATCAGAGGAAAAAATTCAACAATATTGATCGACATATTGGCAACATTTGGCATCATGTGTAATCTACCAAATTCTTGGATTCCAATCTTTGCAAAGAAACATGGGATGATGTCTTCTCGTGCCCTTTTTTGGGGACCAAACTTGGTCATCTTTATATTCTTTTTTTGCTTTTTGATGTGCAGACATAGCATATTTGTTTCTTTCTTCTATTCACTTCATTTTGTGATTGCTTCATGTAAGTCTTTTCATGGTTCCATATGGTCATCATGCCATGATATCACACAGCACAATATCACAACATTATCTTCTTGTACCACAATTTGTCCAACTATTTCCTATTCCAGTGATGTTGATGTTGTTTCCTGGTTTTTTTTTTTTTGTTACCACAAAATGCACTGCTAGAAATATTTTGCATATCTTTTTTTTAAATTAAAGCTTCTTATTTGTATAACATATATATGGGTAGTTCCCCAAAATTGATCTTTACAAAGCTTTCCATTACAAATTTTACCCCCAGTCCCCTCCCCTCCCCTAGATGGCAGGAAGTCCACTACATGTTAATAATGTTGAAATGCTTGAGAAGTTATGCAAGAAAAATCCTATCTACAAGAAAAAAAAAAGAATCAGAGAAAGGCAACACAATGCAAGCAAATGTCAATAGGGATCATGAAAATGTTACGTTGTGGTCCATATTTCATTTCCCTCTCTCTGGGTGTATATGGTTTTCTTCAGTGAACAATTGGAACTGGTTTGAGACAATTCTTTGTTTCAGAGAGCCATGTCCATCAGAATTGATCATCATGTAATACTGTTGTTGCTATGTATGATGATCTCCTGGTTCTGCTCGTTTCACTCAGCATCAGTTCATGCAAGTCCCTCCAGGCCTCTCTGAAATCGTCCTGCTGGTCATTTCTTACAGAACAATAATATTCCATAACATTCATATACCATAATTTATTCAGCCACTCTCCAATTGATGGGCATCCCTTCAGTTTCCAGTTTCTAGCCACTACAAAAAGGGCTGCCACAAACATTCTTGCACATCTCTAGTCATATGAAAAGTTGCTCCAAATCACTATTGATCAGAGAAATGCAAATTAAGACAACTCTGAGGTACCACTACACACCTGTCAGATTGGCTAAAATGACAGGAAAAGATAACGGTGAATGTTGGAGGGGATGTGGGAAAACTGGGACACTAATACATTGTTAGTGGAACTATGAATGGATCCAACCATTCTGGAGAGTAATTTGGAGCTATGTTCAAAAAGTTGTCAAACTGTGCATACCCTTTGACCC
Source organism: Myrmecobius fasciatus (assembly GCA_023553655.1). Classification (NCBI taxonomy): domain Eukaryota; kingdom Metazoa; phylum Chordata; class Mammalia; order Dasyuromorphia; family Myrmecobiidae; genus Myrmecobius; species Myrmecobius fasciatus. The sequence continues at coordinate 59,331 of JAJPUD010003957.1, forward strand.
AGCAGTGTTTCTACTGGGCCTATATCCCAAAGAGATCTTAGAGGAGGGAAAGGGACCCACCTGTGCATATCTTGTATATGTAATTCTTCTTTTTGTTACTCTCTTTCTTGGGAGAATATGCTTAGCAGTGGGATCTGGATCAAATTATATGGCCAGTTTGGTCACCTTCTTGGTATAATTCCATTTTTAAAAAGAAATGTTGTACCAGTTCATATCTCTGTCAATAATCCATTAATATTTCTATCTTTCCATATTTCTTTCGACACTGACTATTCAATGAGGAAAGAATTGGAATAAGACCTAGGCCTATGATTTTATTAGTACTGTAAGGACTCAGCAAAGGCATTTTTTTGCCAATGAAGATTATCATCTACTCTGAAATTCGTAGTATTAGAGAGGGACCTAAAGCACTGAGAGTTTAAGTGACTTGCTTCTGATCACACAGCCAGCATGTGTCAGAAGCAAAATTTCAGCCCAGGCCTTTCTGGCTTAGAGGCCAGATCCATGACATCAAGCTGTTGTCTGTTTTCCCATAGAGACTGTAAATTTCTTGAGGGCTGGAGCTACATATCATGGCTCTTAAATCCCATACAGTGATTTTCACAGGGTTGCAAACAGAGTTTCTGGATTTTGTTATTGAATGAACTGTCTCTTATACTTTAGCATCTCTTTTAGGGCCCCTTGTGCTATAGATATAGCACTATAGGTCTGTAACTATATGGCTCACTAGCAGGTGGTCAGTGAATACAAGCGGAATTGAAACTGAACTGTGGAAGAATCCTGGATGTTTAGCTTAGGACCATCAATGACCTCCCAGCTAGTCTTCTCCAACAGCCACATCCAAATATAGCCTATTAAAGCTATCTCCACTCCAGCTTCCTAATGCCCCCTTCTGCTGGAATTGTGATTTCACTGGCTCTTACAGCACATAATGAAGTCCCACCAAATTTCAGCAATTACCTTCTAATGCACATTGGCCTGAGTGTTGGGGATGGGAGTTAAATGATGCATAAAATCAATCTGGGCTACTCAGCAGTTAAAAGTGGATTTTCCAGTGCCACTTGAGCAGGGAGCCAAGCTACCTCCAGTGAGCCATTGTGCCAGGTGGAGTCTTCCTTTCAGTTGGAGATCATTTCTTTAGAAATAGACTAGAAGTTACTACCCATTATGATATTCAGATGCATAGGAATCGAGTTCCAAAAAGCTCCAGGATTGCTGGATATTTGAAGACACGGTATCTAAGTTCTTTGCAAAGCCATTCAGAGTCAGTGAGCTAAGGTGGTAAGGAATAATTTGAAATGAACAGACCTATCTTCTAGCCTGACCTGGCCTTCATTTTCCATAAACAAAAATAACTTCCCTTTGAACCTCATTTTTCCTTATTTATAAAATGATAAAGTCGGACTAGAAGTGGTGCTGAATCCAATCCAAACTTCTCTTTGAACCTCATTTTCCTTATTTATAAAATGATAAAGGTGGACTAAATGACTTGTGAACTTTCCTCTGATCACTAACATGTTGTGATTCTATCTATACTATGAAGGGGTTACATAAGGTATTTCCTAATGTTAAGTTTGCTTTCCAGGAAGCGGTGCTAAATCCAATGCCTAATGGAACTATGACTGTCTTTTTGGAAGCAACTTGGTTAAGTGGAAGGAACATTGGAATTGGGGGTAAAATAACTGGCTTAAAACTTCATCAATCACTTTAACTCAGTTACATTACCTGAAAACAAAAGGATTAGGCTGAATGGCCTCTGAAATTCCTTTGAGCTCAAAAAGTCAGTTGAGGCAGCTAGACTCAAAGGCATATAAGTTACTTGGTGTGGAAGTAGGAAGATCTGAATTCAAACCCAGCCACAGGCATTGACTAACTATATGAACCTGCATGAATCATTTAACTTCTCTTAGCTTTAGTTTCCTAATCTGTTAAATGGGAATGATATTGATATCTACATCACAGGATTATTGTGAGAATCTAGATATATCACATGTAAAATGCTTCAAAAATCTTAAAGCACTCTGTCATTGCCAGATGTTATTATATCCAGTATTCTGTGGCCATAAGTCACTTAGATTCTTTTGGTATCACTTTTAAAATATATTTTTTCTTCAAACAGAGTAATTTTTTCTGGAAATAGGCCCTCAGAAATAAAAAAGGTATGTCAATAGTGAGAACAAGAAAAAAATCAAAACATCTTGCCTCTTCCAACATCATAATTTATGGTTAAACACAGATTTTGCTAGACTTAGAAGGTTACAATTTATCATCATTATCATTTCATCTTAGCACTTTAGTCTTGAGTTCCTTTGGTCATTCACAGAATGAACATCCCTTTAAAACAGGACAGCTTTAACCAACTCCCTTTTTAGCAAGGTTCACCCAGCCTCTATGTTTTTCACCAGAAATACTGATCTCTGAGGTTTATTCCAGGTCTAAATCTAGAATTCTATGATCTCTCTGGGTCTCAGCTTTCTAATCTGTTAAGTGAAGAAGTTGGACTTATCCTTCAAGGAATATTTCAGATCTCAATTTAGGATCCTATGAGCCCAAACTTGGAGCCAGAATACTGAAAGCAGCTACCAACCGTAGCACTTATTGGCTGTGAGATTATGTCCAAGACAAGTCTTCTGAACTTCAGTTTTCTCTTTTGGATTCAGAGATAAGCTTTGGACCACTTAGTTCCTAGGGCTATTGTGAAGAAAGTGACTCTTGAATGTTGGAACATTGTCATTTATTTAGGAAAAAAAAATAACTGTTATGTCCTGTAGGTAAAATCACAAATCATTCCTTCTGGTAAAAAGTGGCATTTGCCCAATGCACCTAATTTTTCATTCACTCATTCAGTAGCAATTAAGAAGCATGAACTGATAATTGACAAGGAATTGTGTGAAGATCACTGGGCTACAGTTTGAGAAAGGAGTAAAATTGAGAGTGAGATCTAATGTCTGGCCAGCTGGCATTTACAATCTATTGGGTTGCTCAGACACTAGCAGAGATAGCTGTGATACAAAATGCTACTTATGCAAAGCATGAGAGAAGTGTTATGTGACTTATAGGACTGAGGATAATATTTATGATTGGGAAAGATAACTCCTACCCACATACTGGTTATATTCCTAGCATCCTACATAGGGGGGCACTATGGAATCATAGCTCCTAACTCATCAATAGCTAGGCTCTCTAAACCTTAGTTTTCCTATCTGTAAAATATTTATTTTAGGAGCTATGGAAATTTCTTTACTAACAATATCCCTCTTATTCACCTGCCACATTTTTGAAAATTCTTATCATTGAGAGTTATTTTTGGGGGGATGGAGACATTGTTTCCAGAAAAGGCCCTGTAAAAGATGGATGACTTACCTTGAAGGACTGAGCTTTTAGTAACAAAAGTCATAGATTCATAGTGAGAGCTAGAAAGAACCTTCAATACCATCTATTCCAACACAGACATTTGACAGATGAATCAGATTCAGAGCAGGCAAGTGATATGCCCAAGGTTATATAGAAAATTAATGGCCCTCATTGGCTACACAAGTTGGGATTAGTTTATCAGCCTAGCCCTTACAGACAGCAAGGGCCTGAGGAAATTGAACATTGTAGAGAGGTGGGTTTTGATGGAGCTGATAGAAATCAGCAGAGGCATAGAAGAACTGATCTATGATGATTCAGTTAAGTCAGTGCAGGGTAGGGTTGGGGAAAATACCCTGATAACATAAGAAACCAAAGCTCTGAGAACCCAGTCTATGTATAATGTATATTCATTTCTCTCTATGGGCATCTCTGCCCTTGATAAATTCAGTTTTCTTACTTCTGGCTTAGCCTTTTAAAATTGTGGCTTATAAGAAACTATGGCTTTTGGTCTTATTTGTACCCTCATTTGGATTCTTTACTGGGAACTTTCCTTTAGAAGGGAAAATATTCCCTCAGTGACTCCCCCTACCTGGTTTGTCTCCATGGATATATGGGACACTTTTATTGATGTGTCAATGTCAGTTATAATTTATATCATGAATATCATAATTTACATGCTATGTTCCTTATCAACACCCTGTGAGGTAAGAAGTATGGTTGCCATCTATCCATTTTAGAGATGAGGAAGCTGAGGCTCAGATAGTGTGGTACAAAGGAATGAGTATTGGAAATAGAGTCAGAGGCATAGTTAAAAATATCAGTTGTATTACTTACTAGTTATAAAATCTTAGCAAAATCATTTTGCTGTAGGGCTCAATTTCCTTATTTTCAAAATAAGGAGTTGTTCTGTCTTGATTATTTCTAAAATCACTACAACTCAAAGCTCTATAGTTTTAGTTTTTCTCCAAGGTCACATTGTGAGACAATATGGGAAACCAGGATCCCATCCCAGGATTTCTGACTTCAAGACCAATGGTGCTCTTTCCACTATGCCAGGTTGTCGAATTCATTGTGTTATCAAATAAGATTTTTAAGGGGATAAAAAAGTGGTGCATTTTGTTCTCACATTACAGCTAAAAGCTTTCTCCTTTCTTTACCAAGTTTGTTTAATGTGATGGGCAGAATGAAAGCCTCATAAATCATAAAAAGGCAAAAATCGAAGTCAAAGCAAGGTGGGATAGGATGTAGAATTTAGTCGCTCTAATGGGGTGGGCCTTCGGGCTCCTAGAACCTGTGAGAGGCAAAGGAAGTATCTGCTCAGGATCCAGGCCCTGGACAGAAGCAATGAGGCTGTAAAAATAATAAAGAATTGGAAATAAAATGGAAATGGCTGAAAATAAGTATTCTATAATTCGTGAATGCAATGGAACATCCTGTATTAGGAAATGATGTATATGAGGAGTTCAGAGAAACATGGAGGATTCATACGAACTGATGCAGGAACTAGCGCAACAAAAATAACAATATATAATAGTAATTTCAGCACTCCAAATAAAAAGATCACTAAGGAGAAGTTTGATTCTAGGTAATAGAAAAACCCTTCATTGATAAAGAGATAATAAATACACTTTCCTGCCCATGTAAGAGAGTTGTGTGTGTGTGTGTGTGTGTGTGTGTGTGTGTGTGGTGAGACACAAGACATTGGCTATATTCCAAGTTCCTTTTATGCTATGTCATAAATGACATATTATGTTCAAAGGTAGCTATCAATTCAATGTTCCCTGTTCTAATGTTCCTCTCAGTTGTGATGTTTCTAAGGTTCCTCAGAGCTCCAACATTTTGCGTTATAAGTTTCCTCCAATTTTTGTGTTTTAAGGACATCTCTACATCTGGCATTCCATGTTTTAGGGACACTATCAGCTCTGATATCATCTGTTTTAAGGCCCTGTCTAAGTCTGACATTCCTGTTCTAAGCTCCTTCCCAACTTTGATGTTCTCTGTTCTAAGGCCCCCTTGTTCCCAATGCTTATATTGCATGATGTTGGGATTTATACAGAAAGATGGTTCCTGATAGATGATGGTGAGGTCTTCTGTAGGCTTCACTGTCCTAGAAACCTTCATGTTAGAAAAGCAGTGCTCTATTTAATTTTTCTTCCCACAGCTTTCTTCCACATTAGTAAAATCACAAAATTGACCATCTAGTCTTTCTTTCATGTGGAATTCAATGCAGGTGATTGGGATTGAAAAAAAAATCATGTTTTGTATTATGTGAAGGCAGTCCTCCCAAATGTGCCAACTTGCCAGCAATGTTAGAGAGTGGATTCTCACTCAGGTTCAACTAGATGACCATTTCAACTCTGAAAGTCTGAGATTTTGAGTTATTTTATATGGGAAATTTGTTTTATCTAAAAGTTGAACTAGGCCAGTGTTATCAAGCTTAAAGAGAAAATAGATCTCCATGATCCACCTATTGACTTAGAAAATTATAATAACATTATCTACATAATATTTTATTTTAATATATTTTGTTAAATGTCCTTCAAATATATTTTAATCTGGTTAGTGGTACAATTGGGAATTACCTGTGTTTGACATCTCCCTTGTATTCTGTGATTCTTTGCTTCAAGGATTTATCTCAACTTTTATCTTTTATAGGACATCCTTCCTAGACTGCTCTAGTCCCTTGCAAATTCTCTTTCCTCTGACCACTAATGGCTCTATTGAATGATTTTGTATTTGATTATGAAGTGTCCTATATTATACTTTAATTGCTTAATATGTATTTTTCTTCTCTTCACAATAAAACTGTGAGATCTTCCAAAGCAGAGACCAGACCATGTACTTTTCCAATCTGGCATCCTGTCCTTTCTCCTCACCCAATCAATCCCTCAACAGATTTTTATAAAGCACTATGTTCAAGGCACTGTGTTATGTATTGGGGCAAGAAGGCAAAAATGGAACCAACCCTGCTCTCCTGGAACCTAAGTCTAATACAATGATAATGGGGCAAACAACTATTGCTCAGAATAATGTAATTATTGGTCAAGATCTACTTCAAAACATTTAGAATTTAGAATGTCACATCTGGAAGAGACCCTGGTATTTATTTACACCAATCTTCTAATTTTACAGATAGAGAAACCCAGAGAATCCAAATGACTATCCTCAAATTGAATGACTAGTAATATGTAAGTAGGAACAGGGTATAAATTTAGGCCTTCTAATTCCAAATCCAGTGTTATTTTTACTTCAAAACACCAAGTTCTTGGTCTTTTAGACCATATACTTTATGAGAACAGAGAAACAAATTTGTTTCTCCTTGTATTGTCCCATTACACTGAACACAAGAGTTTGGATTCACTGAATGTTTGCTGGCCAAGGAGAGCAGGGAGGTCACAGACAAGCAGAAATAAGGCTGAGGAATTCAGATAGGATATTGAGCTGTGACCCTGGCAGTAAATGGTGAATATTGGTAATAAGTGATGAATCATAGTGGAAAAAGCCCTGAAACAGGTTGGAGATTGAATGTTGGTTCTGAATGTGCCATTAGTTTAATGTGACCTTTAGCAAATTATTTTCCCTCCTGTGTATTTCAGTTTCTCTACCTGCAAATGAAGTAGGTTTGAAAGAGATTATGGTCCTTTCCAGTAAGTATCCTAACATCTCAAGATAATTTCCAGTCTTGATATTCTATCTAAAAGTCCTTCCAATCCTTGCAGTCTGTTATATAACATAATTCCCAAAACTGCTATTCTGTTTCAAGGTCCTTACCAGTATTATCACTCTATACCATAAGGTAACTTTCCCACATATGGAAATCTGTGACTGGGAAGAGTAATTGATGCACAGTAGCAGAAATTCCACCCCAGAATGGCAAAGCTTGGTCATGATGGATGGTAACGTTAGAATGACAAAATGTTGAGATCCATCTCTCTGCCTTAAAGAGAATCAGAAATTCTGAAAAATAATTAGTATGCATCTTATCATAGTTGACATGGCAAATGGCTAGAAGACATTAGTATGAGGGAAATAAAGGAAATATTGCAAGAGTACTAGGAAGAAAATGGAAAGGAAGAGAAAAATGCCTGCTGACTGGTCAATTATCTTTTATCGATTAGGTAATTTCCTGGAGAAGATAGATTGTGGTCAAGTTTTAGAAGAGAGAAAGAGATGTAGATTGGAATCCAGGCAGTGAGAGCCAAGTACATGGAAAATGTCTTATCCAGTTTTGAGTTGTTCTTCACTAATCTACCCCAGTAATTCTTCTAGCCCAGAGCTCTCCAAGGTGATTATGCTCAGCTTTTCTACTGCAAAGACATGCTGATTTAGAATAATAGAATAGACTCTAAGAATGCAAGAGCTGGAAGGAAATGTAGGGTGTCAGAACTGGAAAGGACTTTGGAACATAGAATTTCAGAGTGCAGAAGAACTTTAGAATGCATGTTTGAGCTGAGAAAAGATTTAAAATACAGAATGCTATATTTAAAATACCATAAACATGTTATCATCTAGTTTGACTGTCATTTTGGAGAGGAGTAACTTTGGCTTCAAAATATGGCTGAGATTTAGTAATCCCAATGACCGGTAGGGCTGGGACTAAAACTCAATTCTTCTTTTCTGTGTAGTAGCTTTTGTATAATAGCATAAGTCCTTCTTATTCCATTTTCCCCCATTTTCTCCCTATCTCACTGTTAATACACATTTCAATTAGGGCTTTCCTGAAGGCTTCACTAATGAGCCATCATGACTTTGGGCCAAGGCTACCATAATAAAATATTTATTTGAATTCCATTTTATTTTTTACAAAGCACTTTGTATGCATTATCCCATTTGATTCCATGTGATGAAGAAAGTAGTGGAGGTGTTGCTATCTCTCATTTATAGATAAAAAGGAACAAGAAGAAGGGAGGTTAAAGAGCTCTTCTAGGGATAGTCATGCTGGAATTTGAAACCAGGTCTTGCAGCTCTAAACCCAATACTTTATGTGTTGAATGACACATGGGAAATTTATTCTATAAAGAACAAAGTAATTGTCCAAATCTTTCAAGAAAACAACACACATGTCATATGACAGAGCAGTCTACAATTACCAAATGAGGTTGAGTGATGATTTATAGAAAGCTTTGGGAAACTCTTTTAATAGTGTTTTGTTTTTTCCCCAATTATGTATAAAGATAATTTTAACATTCATCTTTTGAATATTTAGAGTTGTAAATTTTTTCTCTTCCTCCATCCCTCAACTCTCTCCTCCATGATAGTAAAAAAATATTACATAGGTTATTTATGTGCAATTATTTAAGTCATTTCCATGTTAGGCACATTGTGAAAGAAAAAAAAAACAGACCATAAGAAAAGACCATGAAAAAATAAAGAAAATGAAAAATAGCATGTTTTGATTTGCATTTATGCTATATTAGTTCTTTCTCTGGAGGTGGATAGTAGTTTTCATCTTGAGGCCTTTGGAATTGTCTTAGATCATTGTATTGCGGAGAATAGCTGTCATTCACAATTGATCATTGTTGCTGTTATTGTGTACAATGTTCTCCTGCTTCTGCTCACTTCACTTTACATCAATTTTACAGTCTTTGCAGATTTTTCAAGCAGTGTGACTGCTAGAGAACATGACTCTCAGTGGAAGGAGCTTACCATCAATGATTCTTTGAACTCTTTGCTGAGACAGTATAACTGTAGCTATGATGTTGCAAGTTTGAGATTTAAGAATGTAGCTTGATGAATTAGTCACAGCTCTGTCCTGGAGACATTTGTATGCCCCCTTAGCTACAATCTATGGGCATTCAGAACCTCGGACAGAGCTGCATTGTTCTTTGAAGTTCAAAAGCTACAATAGCTATGCTGACAGTAGACAGAGCTCATTTGTCTTGTAATCAAGTCTGGGCAATAGTACTGATGAACATTGTGACCTTGGATAAATCATTCCTGTATCTTCCTCTGTTTTCACATCTGTGAAATGAGGAAGTTGGACTAATTGATCTTCATGGTCTCTTCTAGTTTCTATATTCTAGGTACCTATGAAATTTCCCTCAGGAATATGGACTTAATTGGCAAAAAGTTTATCTATCTATCTATCTATCTATCTATCTATCTATCTATCTATCTAT
>JAJPUD010003957.1:68813-136364 GCA_023553655.1 Myrmecobius fasciatus
TATCTATCTATCTATCTATCTATCTATCTATCTATCTATCTATCTATCTATCTATCTAACTATCTAGGATTTTGTTTTGTTTTGTTACCAAAAAAGTAGAGCTAAAAAATAAACAAAGAAGCAGAGATATAGGGAATGAGCCCTAAAAGTTCCTGCCTAACTGCTGGTTTGAGGAAAACCATTTTTACTTTGATGAATTTGTTTCTTCATCTGGAAAATAGTTAAAATCAGAAAGGCTTTCTCTTCAAAATCTGTCAGTGCTTTGAGGATGAAAGATATGTTACTGAGTTATGCATAGTGCTTTTTCTTGATTGTAATGATAGATAGAGGGAGCATGAATGATGGGCACGAGCAGAGTCAGCTATCCATTCATTCATTCAGTCAACATGGAGGTAACACATATGCTAAATCCTAAAATAGGACAGGAACCTTGCCCTCCCTGAGTTCATAATTTGGATGGCAATAATAATAATTCATTTCCTCTATATTAGGGTTAAACAATAACTTAAATATACATGATGACTTACATTTTGCAAAGCAGTTCACCTATGTGACCTAATTGGATCCTTGCTATGGTCTTGGGAATTAAATCTTACAACTCAGTATGGTAGCATACAAAAAAGAAAAATTGAGAATAAATGCAAAGTAGGTTTGAATAATAAATGGTTCTTCAAATGGTTATCTCTGAAACCTTTCCTGATGGAAAAGTCAACATCTTGGACTCAGTTAGTTCATCTTTAAATGAAAGTTATTAGATTTGATGACATATGTGTTCCTTCTAGATATGTGTCTATAGTCCACTTTTTTTGCAGAAAGGAATTTAGACTCAAAGTGGAACTTAGCACTGTATTTATGAGGACATTTTGGTACAGGTATTGTTTCCCCCATTTAAGATGATTAAGCTGAGCACTGAAGATGAATGTGACTTGGTCAAAGGCATATGGATACTCAGTGGCAGCATTTGGCTTGAGCTCACATGTCTCCAAATTTCGTGCTGTTTCCACTTTTCCATATTTCTTTGGAAGACAAAATTCAGATTTGAGACAAGTTTAAGAATGACATAAGGTTTAACAAAAATACAAGAACATAAGATTTATCCGAAGATAGTATGTCACTAGTGTCAATGAAACAATACAGATTCTAAGGATCATATGCAGTTCAGAGAAAGGGAGCACAATTAACTGGTGGGTATCAAGGAAGTTTGCAGGAAGAAATGAATTTAAAACACAGACTTTCAGGATGGAGAGGATTATTGATGGAATGGGAAGTGAATTTCAGGGAATGATGTGAATAAAATATGGGGATGGGAAACATATATAGGCCATTTGAAGTATAATGAGGGGTTCAAATTTATTGGAGTGGTAAAATACAAGGGAATAATAGGAAATAAGACCAGAAAGATAGGTTGGGTTCACTTTGTAGTGACCTTCTCATAACCAATAAGGCAATATGGGCTTTATCTTGAGGCAATGGGAAGCGTGTCTTTTCTAAATAACATGATCATCTTTTTTTTTTTTTTAACATGATCATCTTTCTGGACTGAACTATTGGCTTCACCATTGCCAAATGAAACAGTTCAGTTATTGATATTCTTTTTCTGGCTGGATAAAATAGTGAACAATGAGAAAAGGAGTTTGGTACAGGGGAATATATATTGACTCTGGTATCTGAGAACTGGGTTCAAATTCTTCTTCCAACATTTACTATCTCTATCATCTTGACCAAATTACTTATCTCTTCAGGACTCAGTTTATTCATTTGTAAAATAAGGACATTTAACTAGATAACCTACGAGGCATTTAGATAACCACATGAAGACAGAGAAGTACAAATCACATATGGACCTGGGAGTACCAGTTCTTAAGTAGGCTTATCTTTCTATGGAGTAGTATTATTAACCCTAATCTTTGTTAAGATCCTTGCTAGCTGTGTGACTATGGGCAAGATGCTTAAATTCTCTGAGTTTCATTTGCCGTGTAAGAATGAAAATAATAACACTACCTGAATAGGATTCAAAACATAACTTTCCTATGCAGTAATTCAGGATGCAGAATTCCTATTAAATTGAGACCTATAATACAGAAGAGAGAAGACTGACTGTCACATTTTCCATTTATTATTACAATGTAGAAATTGTAGGCATATTTGAGGAATAACTGGAAGAAAAAGACACAATAAAAATGTCTTTTGGGATAAAAAAAAATAAGTAAAGCCAAGCACTGTCTTACTTGGTTCTTTGTCTAAGTGCTTCAGGGATATTTGAAGTGGGGGTGGAGGAGAGAGTTGAATGGGGAGTTGGTTTAAAGATGAAAGGGAATAATCAAGTAAAAATATTATACATCTACTTCAATATTTGTAGTTTTGAAATGATTTAATAGACATTGTCTTATTTTTATTTTTAAGAGAAGGGGTGGATAGAGCTTGGTCTTGGAGGCAGAAAGTTCTGGATTCAAGTCTTTTGATAAACACTGGCTATGTGACCCTAGGCACAGCACTTATTCTGTCAGTGCTCCAAGCACTCTCTAAGACTTTGCATGGCACATACGGTATCTACTTGCTTTGGCAGAAGACATTCCCTCATCCAATAGTTACTTATATCACAGAGAGTCAGAGAAAGAGACAGAAAGACATAGAAGGGGGTACACACTCACAGAGACAGACAGACAGAGAGACACACAGAGAGACAGAGGCAGAGAAAGAGACAGAAAAAAAAGCCACACAGAGACACAAATACGAATATGAATAGTGGCAGAGGGAAAGGCAAAATGGAGTCATGGTTTGATGAATCAATAAGATCTCAGTTCAAAACTCACTTCTGAAATTTAAGAGCTATCTCACCTGGCCACATCACTAAAACCATATGCCTTATGCAACTCTGGAATTCCCCAACATAATAAAAATCCCTGATCATTAAAATAATTCCTTATTTACATAATTTATGTTGGTAATGAGAGGCAGAAGTGTGAGGACCTCTGGATTTGGAATGAGAAGTTTTGAGTTCTGATCCTGGCTTTACTTTCCCTGACTGCTTTCCCTCTCAAAATTTAGGATATCAGCTATAAAATGGAGATTAAAAGCAGGCTCCCAACAAAGGTTTGCTGTGGAAACTGAATGAAAACATTGGCCATTGATATGGTGTGCTGGACAGAGCTGGGGTCAGATAGCATTGATTGGAATCGCCATTCTGCCATTTGCTGTGGGATGTTGGGTGAATCATCTCATCTCTTTGAGACTGTTAGTTCATCTATAAAATAAAGGCATTGGACTAGATGAGCTGTCAGGTAGCTGACATTTATAAATCCTATAGACCTGAATTCTGGTTTTCTAATAGTTTCTTTTCATTCATCTTTTGCTTTATCTCATGTTGGCTTAAGAGATTTTGGATCTTATCTCATTGTCCCTCCTTTTCTTGTGAAGGACCTATAGCATTTCCCACTTAAGACAGTATGTTCTCCCATTCTATTTTTCTAATGAGTCACAAGGTAACTGAAACATCTTCAGAAATACATCAGGATAATGGATTTTCCATTTACTTTTCTGGACCAATCCTTTTCTGCAAATGTGTTACAGTGATAATAGAAGGAGATCTGTACTGAAGATGTTGGGTTGGGAATCTGGAGACCTGGGGATTAGTCTCCAGCTTGGTCATTATCTTATTGTGTATACTTAAGTAAGTAAGTTTTCTTTCTGTAACTCAGTTTATCAGGGATAGAGATATCCTGTACATCTCTCTAGATATTTTAGGTTATCTTCCAAATAATCTTCTATAACCCTTCTAATGCTAACACTCTATACATATAGGGGTATAAATTCAGTGTGGACTTAAATGGTGGGGTAAGGTACATAAGAGAGATTAATCTAAGAGCTAAACCAGGGAGAAAAGAGCTGGGGTCAGTATTCAAAAATTCAAATGCTTTTATTTTAGTTGGATTTTCAGGTGCTTTCAGTTCCAACCTTGGAGGCTTCATTCAAATATTTAGCTTCTTTCTTCTATCTATGATGTTCCTGAGACAATGATAGGCTGTATCATTACCTGAACTTTTAAGCCTTGGTACTTTTGTACCAGAGGCATGCTGGTAAATGTTTAACAACTGGCTCTCTTAAATTTTTTTGAAGGGCTAAAAAAATATGTGATGCCTTAAAGCGATATCTAGCTAATTTGAAATTAACGATGAATACTTTATTCTTTTTTTTGCTAGACTTGTTACTTTAAAAAAATTGTATTCAAGATATATTTAAGATTAATTTGCATTATTAACATTTTCTAAATCTTTTTTTTAAGTCTAGAAAATCAACAAAAGAATAAATTAAATCCTGATATGTACTATTTGCCAATTTTCAAAGTAAATGCTCACAGTAAAAATTTAACAATCAGCTTAAGTTTAGCCTATGCTCCAGCTTATAATACTGAATAAGAATCTTATTACATTATTGAGAGAGAAGATGTTTAGAGCCTATCATTTAGTCCAATCCCCTTTGAAAAGGAAACTGAGGGGGTGGAGCCAAGATGGTGAACTGCAGACAGCTTTCTCTGTGAACTCCTTTGGGACCTTCCCTCAGACCCAGACAAAGTAAGCCTTCGAACTGGTTTTGGAGTGAGGGCTCTGCCAAACATTTGGACTACAACGCACTTCTATCAAAAATCTACCTTGAAAGAACTCCGGAGAAGGTTAGCCTCAGGGGAAATCGGCCGCTGGTCCCAATCAGACTCCAGCCGGGGCGGAAGTCAGGGATTCGATAGAGGGGTGGATTTAAGGCACCCAGGAAGCCCCTGGGAGATGCCTGGGCCACTTTGCTTTGCTTGCGGGCAGGTGCTTTGGCAGATCTGCCTTTGGTAAAGGGTGGATCGAGAGCAGCTGAAAACGAGGTCCTAGTGCGAATCTAGCCCGACCAGCCTCAGACCGGAAGTCAACTCGGCAAACTGCCCCAGGGCAAATACAAATTGTTGCCGTTTTCTCAGCTTTTGACCAATATCCCAACTTTAAATCATGAGCAAGAAGCAGAAGAGAGCTCTCACCATAGAAAGCTTTTATGGAGAAAAAACAGAACAGTCTCCAGATCCTGACATTATGAAAACAATCCCAGATGAAGCCACAAAGGCAGACTTAAGTTGGTCTCCCTTTCAGAAGGCTTATCTGGATGATTGCATTAAGAATCTCAAAAGAGAGCTAGAAGAAGAATGGGGAAATAAATTGAGATCAGGGCAACAGAAATATCAAAAACTGGAAAATAGGACTGGTGAATTGGAAAAAGAAAACAGTTCATTGAAAAACAAAATTGGTGAATTGGAAAAAATCACCAATTCACTGGAAAATAAAAATGGTGAACTGAAAAACAAAATTGGTGAATTGGAAAAAGACAACAATTCACTGAAAAACAAAATTGGTGAATTGAAAAAAGACAACAATTCACTGAAAAATTAATCTGGCAAAATGGAAAAAGAATGCATTGAATCAAGAAATTCAATTGGCCAGCTACAAAAGGAGCTAAAAAAGATAACTGAAGGAAATAATACTCTAAAAATTAAAATTGAACAAATAGAAGTAAATGACTCAATAAGACTTCAAGAATCAGTTAAACAAAAACAAAAAAATGAAAAAATAGAAGAAAATATGAAATATCTCCTAGGAAAAACAACTGACTTGGAAAACAGATCCAGGAGAGACAATTTAAGGATTATCGGACTCCCTGAAAGCCACGATGAAAAAAAGAACCTGGATGCTATCCTCCAGGAAATCATGAAAGAGAATTGCCCTGATGTTTTAGAATCAGAAGGCAAAATTGGCATTGAAAGAATTCACCGATCACCTCCAGAAAGAGACCCCAAAATTAAAACCCCAAGGAATATCGTGGCCAAATTTCAGGACTATCGCACCAAGGAAAAAATATTGCAAGCAGCTAGAAAGAAACAGTTCAAATACCGAGGAACCGTCATTAGAATTACACAGGATCTGTCAGCTTCTACTTTAAAGGATCGAAGGGCCTGGAATCAGATATTCCAAAAGGCAAAAGAACTTGGATTACAGCCAAGAATAAGTTATCCAGCTAGAATGAGCATCATCTTCCAGGGAAGAAGATGGTCATTCAATGATACAGGAGAATTTCACCTATTTCTAATGAAAAGACCTGATCTGAACAAAAAATTTGACCTCCAAATAGAGAACTCAAGAGAAGCATAAAAAGGTAAAAAGGAAAACTCTTGAGAACTATATTTCTACTATAGGTATCCTTTAAAGAATGGCAGTATTATTTGATTTTTCTTTGATAATAATGGAAAAGAAATTAGAGGTGGAAGGGATACCATACTGAAAAAGAAAAAGGGGGGAGGAGGGAAAGGAGGCAAAATAAAGTAAAAATAAAGGAGGTAAAATAAGGCAAAATCTCATAAAGAGACATAGAAGATCTAATATAATTGAGGGAAAGAAGGGAGGGTGATGAGTATTGTGTAAACCTTACTCTCATTAGATTGGACTCAAAGAGAGTATATCAGACACATTTGGCTTCAAAGAAAGGCCTGACCCTCCTTGTGGGAAGGTAGGAGGGAGGGGAGAAAAGGAAAGGGATAAACTAATAGAAGGATTAGGGGAAAGGTATAAAGGGGAGGGAGGGACTCTAAAGGGAGGAGGATTATTGGTGGGAGGTGATCATCAAGAGCAAAGTACTGGGGAGGGGGGAAGGGAGAGAGGGGACAGGGAAGAGAAAATCATAACTCTGGGTAAATAAGATGGCAGGGAATACAGATATAGTTATTTTAACTGTGAATGTGAATGGGATGAACTCTCCCATAAAACGGAAGCAGGTAGCAGAATGGATTAAAAGCCAGAATCCTACAATATGTTGTTTACAAGAAACACATCTAAAACATAGAGATACATACAGATTGAAGGTAAAGGGCTGGAGCAGAATCTTCTATGCTTCAGGTGAACAAAGAAAGGCAGGGGTAGCAATCCTTATCTCGGATCAAGTAAAAACAAAAATAGATCTAATTAAAAGAGATAAGGAAGGAAACTACATTTTACTAAAGGGTTCCATAGACAATGAAGCAGTATCAATACTTAACATATATGCACCAAATGGTATAGCATCCAAATTCCTAGAGGAGAAGTTAAGAGAGATGCAAGGAGAAATAGACAGTAATACTATACTAGTGAAAGATCTCAACCTTGCTCTCTCAGAATTAGATAAATCAAATCACAAAATCAATAAGAAAGAAGTTAGGGAGGTTAACAAAAGGCTAGAAAAGTTAGGTATGATAGATCTCTGGAGGAAATTGAATGGTGATAGAAGGGAGTATACTTTTTTCTCAGGGGTTCATGGAACTTATGCAAAAATTGATCATGTGTTAGGGCATAAAAACCTCAAAATCAAATGCAGAAAAGCAGAAATAGTAAATGCATCCTTCTCAGATCATGATGCAATAAAACTCACATGTAATACAAGGCCAGGAGAAAATAGACCACAAGTTATTTGGAAATTAAATAA
Organism: Myrmecobius fasciatus; assembly: GCA_023553655.1. Classification (NCBI taxonomy): domain Eukaryota; kingdom Metazoa; phylum Chordata; class Mammalia; order Dasyuromorphia; family Myrmecobiidae; genus Myrmecobius; species Myrmecobius fasciatus. Next base: position 76,296 of record JAJPUD010003957.1, read on the forward strand.
TCTAATCCTGAAGAACGAATGGGTGAAAGAGCAAATTATAGACACAATCGAAAATTTCATCCAGGAGAATGACAACAATGAGACAACATACCAAAATTTGTGGGACATGGCTAAAGCGGTTATAAGGGGTAATTTTATATCTCTAGATGCTTACTTGCGTAAAACAGAGAAAGAGAAGATTAATGAACTGGGCTTACAATTAAAAAAGCTAGAAAAAGACCAAATTAAAAACCCTCAATTAAATACCAAATTGGAAATTCTGAAAATTAAAGGGGAGATCAATAAAATTGAAAATAAGAAAACTATTGAATTAATAAATAAAAGTAAGAGTTGGTTCTATGAAAAAAACCAACAAAATAGATAAGCCTTTAGTTAATTTGATTAGAAAAAGGAAAGAGGAAAATCAAATTATTAGTCTCAAAAATGATAAGGGAGAACTTTCCTCCAATGAAGAGGAAATTAGAGTAATAATTAGGAGTTTCTTTGCCCAACTTTATGCCAATAAGTTTGATAATGTAAATGAAATGGAGGAATATCTACAAAAATATAGATTGCCCAGATTAACAGAAGAGGAAATAAATTATTTAAATAGCCCTATTTCGGAAAAAGAAATAGAACAAGCTATTAATCAACTCCCTAAGAAAAAATCTCCAGGGCCAGATGGATTTACATTTGAATTTTACCAAACATTCAAAGAACAATTAATCCCAATACTATATAAAGTATTTGAAAAAATAAGGAAAGAAGGTGTACTACCAAATTCCTTCTATGACACAGATATGGTGCTGATAGCTAAACCAGGTAGGGAGAAAACTGAGAAAGAAAAGTATAGACCCATTTCCCTAATGAATATTGATGCAAAAATTTTAAATAAGATTTTAGCAACAAGATTACAGAAAGTCATCCCAAGGATAATACATCATGACCAAGTAGGATTTATACCAGGAATGCAGGGCTGGTTCAATATTAGGAAAACTATTAGCATAATCAATTATATTAATAACCAAATTAATAAAAACCATATGATTATCTCCATAGATGCAGAAAAAGCCTTTGATAAAATCCAACACCCATTCCTATTAAAAACACTGGAGAGTATAGGAATAAATGGGCTTTTCCTTAAAATGATTAGTAGTATCTACTTAAAACCTTCAGCAAGCATCATATGTAATGGAGTCAAACTAGAACCATTCCCAATAAAATCAGGAGTGAAACAAGGCTGCCCACTGTCACCATTATTATTTAATATTGTCTTAGAAATGTTAGCTTTGGCAGTAAGAGAAGAAAAAGAGATTAAAGGAATTAGAGTAGGTAATGAGGAAACCAAATTATCACTCTTTGCAGATGACATGATGATATACGTAGAGAACCCTAAAGACTCAACTAAAAAACTACTAGAAACAATTCACAACTTTATCAAAGTTGCAGGATACAAAATAAATCCACATAAATCATCAGCATTTTTATATGTTGCCAATAAAGTTCAGCAGCAAGAGATACAAAAAGAAATTCCATTCAAAATAACTGTTGATAGTATAAAATATTTGGGAATTTATCTGCCAAGGGATAGTCAGGAACTATATGAACTAAACTACAAAACACTTTCCACACAAATCAAATCAGACCTAGTCAATTGGAAAAACTTAAAATGCTCATGGGTAGGACGAGTGAATATAATAAAAATGACAATACTACCCAAATTAATTTAGTTATTTAGTGCCATACCAATCAAACTCCCAAGAAATTATCTTACAGATCTAGAAAAAATAGTAGCAAAGTTCATTTGGAAAAAAACAAAAGGTCAAGAATTTCAAGGGGATTAATGAAAAAAAGGCTGATGATGGTGGACTTGCTGTACCAGATCTAAAACTATATTATAAAGCAGCGGTCATCAAAACCATTTGGTACTGGCTAAGAAATAGAGTAGTCGATCAGTGGAATAGGATAGAATCACAAGACAAACTAGGCAATAACTATAGCAATTTGGTTTTTGATAAACCCAAAGATCCCAGCTTTTGGGATAAGTATTCACTATTTGACAAAAACTGCTGGGAAAACTGGAAACTAATGTGGAAGAAATTAGGGCTTGACCCACATCTAACACCACATACCAAGATAAGATCTAAATGGGTTCATGATCTGGATATAAAGAGTGATACTATAAGTAAATTAGAGGAATGTAATATAGTTTACCTCTCAGACCTATGGAGATGGAATAAATTTATGTCCAAAGAAGAACTGGAACTCTTAATTGAAAACCAGATAGATAACTTTGACTATATTAAGTTAAAAAGTTTTTGTACAAACAAAATCAATGCAGACAAGATTAGGAGGGAAGTAATAAATTGGGAAATCATCTTTACATTTAAGGGTTCTGATAAAGGTCTCATCTCTAAAATATATAGAGAATTGTCTCATATTTATAAAAATTCAAGCCATTCTCCAATCAATAAGTGGTCAAAGGATATGAACATGAAATTAAAACTATTTATAGGCATATGAAAAGGTGTTCCAAATCACTGTTGATCAGAGAAATGCAAATCAAGACAACCCTGAGGTACCACTTCACACCTATCAGATTGGCTAAAATGACAGGAAAAGTTAATGATGAATGTTGGAGGGGTTGTGGGAGGGCTGGGACACTGATGCATTGTTGGTGGAGCTGTGAACGGATACAGCCATTCTGGAGAACATTTTGGAGCTATGCTCAAAAAGTTATCAAACTGTGCATACCCTTTGACCCAGCAGCATTTCTATTGGGCTTATATCCCAAAGAAATCATAAAGGAAGGAAAAGGCCCCACATGTGCAAGAATGTTTGTGGCAGCCCTTTTTGTAGTGGCTAGAAACTGGAAATTGAATAGATGCCCTTCAATTGGAGAATGGCTGAATAAATTATGGTATATGAATATTATGGAATATTATTGTTCTGTAAGAAATGACCAGCAAGATGATTTCAGAGAGGCCTGGAGAGACTTACATGAACTGATGCTGAGTGAAATGAGCAGAACCAGGAGATCATTATACACGGCAACAACAGTACTATATGACGATTAATTCTGATGGACATGGCTCTCTTCAACAATGAAATGTTTCAAACCACCTCCAATTGTTCACTGAAGAAAGCCATATACACTCAGAGAGAGGGATGTGAAATGTGGACCACAACATAACATTCTCATACTCCTTGATTGATGTTTGCTTACATTGTGTTTCCTTTATCTGATATATCGTTTGTGTAGATAAGATTTTTCTTGCACAACAATGATAAGTTTGGAAATATGTATACATATATTCGATTTGCCAATATTTTAACATAATTAACATGTAGTGGATATCCTGCCATCTAGGGGAGGGTGGGGAGTTGGGGGGAAAAATTGTAACGGAAAGCTACGTAAGAGTTATTGTTGAAGAATTACCCACACATATGTTATGCAAATAAAATAAAATTAAAAAAAAAAAAAGAAAAGGAAACTGAATCCTAGACAGATTGTTACTATTTAACAGTCACAAAGCAAATCAGTGGGAAAGCAGAGATTAAAATGAAATTCTTTAAACTTTCCACCTAATGATTTTTCCACCTACTTTGAACCAAAGGTTCAAACATAATCTCTTAGGTTATGTCTCAGAGTTGAGCTGTCCAGCCATCACACAGGATCCATGGGGAGTTTATGACAGCAAGCTCTGGGTGATTGATAAGAGAGTCATTATTTAATCATTTCCCTCAGCTTCTTATTTTTTTTTTTTAGTAGCCTCTTTCTTCTGCCCTCCTAGCCCAGTGGTTCCTTCATTTCCCAGATGGCTTTATCTGAGCAGATGTCTTCCTTGGACTTTTTATGATGACTCCAAAGTCCTTGCACTGAGAGGCTGTCAGTGATTCGTAATGCTACAGAATAGTTAAGAGTTTCCACCCAGTATCCTCCTCCAAGCACTTGTCAATGTCAGCTCTCACCAGCTGCTGCATGGGGTAATTAGCCATTCTCATTGGGTCCACACAGTCCTTCTATCTCCAACAATTCTCTCTCGACCACATCTGAAGCCTCCATTTGAGCTTTACTCCAAGAACTAGACTTTAAAAAGAATCACAGAAGCAGAGCATGTGCTTTCTCAATGGGTGTATGTGTTGTGTGTGTGTGTGTAGTTAGTTTTGAATACTAGACACAAGGGCCATTTTTGTGATTAAGGACATATAAAACCAGTTGTTTTTTAAATAGTATTTTATTTCCCCCTTATTATATATGTCAAGACAAATGTTCACATTCATTTTTACAGGACTTTGAGTTCCAAATTTTTCTCCTCTCCCCTCCCTTCTTCTGAAAAGAATAGGCAATTTGACATAGGTTAAATATATATTATCATGTAAAACATTTTTAAATTAGTCATGGTTGTGAAAGAAGAAATAGATAAAAACATGAAAAAGAATAAAGTGAAAAATGCTTTGATCTTCATTCAGAGTCCATCAGTTTTTCATTTGGATGTGGATGGCATTTTCCTTCATGAGTCCTTGTTACTTATCTTGGATCAATGTGTTGCTGAGAAGAGCCACGTTATTCATAGATAATCATCACACAATATGAATGATACTGTGTAATTGGTTCTGCTCATTTCATTTTGCATCAGTTCATAAAAGTCTTTCCAGGCTTTTCTGAAATTAGCTTGTTCATCATTTCTTATTGCATAAGAGTATTTCATTACATTCATTTACCCCAGCTGGTTTAGCCATTCCCCGATTGATGGGCATTGCTTCAGTTTCCAATATTTTGCTGCCACAAAAAGCCCTGCTAGAAATATTTTTTGCACATGTAAGTCCTTCTCCCTTTTTTGATCTCTTTGGGTTTTGAGCTAGTAGTGGTATTCCTGAATCTTTGGACATAGCTCCAAATTGTTCTCCAGAATGGTGGTGTCTGGTGTGTGCTGAGGCCAGTGGGATATTCCCACATATCCTTGAGGACCCACAGAAGCATGTGGTGATATGTAGCTGGTGGCTGCCAGTTTGCCCAGGGCTATCCTGAAGCACATGCTAAAGCCTTGGCAGTGGCCTGTTCGCTTTGGCGTCCATAGGCTTGGTGTGTACCTGTTTACACATGGAGATCTGGCCCTGGAGATTGCCTGTTTTCCTGGAGCTATGCTGAAGCACATGGTAATTCTCAGAGTTGTAAGCTGGATGTTCCCTGGCTATGGTGAGAAACCTGGGAGGTCCTGGTATTGGCTTTTGCCTGCTCCATCATACTGGTGCTCAGGATCTCCTGCTCTTTGCTAAGGTAGGACGTGGTACTGGTTTGCTGGGATGCTGCCTGGATTCCTCCTGGATCCAAGGGAGACAGGCCTTCCTTTAATCTTTCAAATTTCTTGGATTTACAAATTGTTTCACCCCACCTTTTTTGCTGGTTTTCATGTTCCAGAATTTGTTTTGGGGTGCTATTTTATGATTGTTTGGAGGTGAATATGGGAGAGTTATGGCCATTTCCTGCTTACTTTGCCATCTTGGCTCCTAGACACAAAACTAGTTCTGAAAAGAATAACTGCAAAGTTTTTAACAGCCGTATGAAGGATTGCTCCAGTTCACTAATGAGAAGAGAATTGTAGATCAAATCAACACTAAGGCTTCACTTCACAGTTATAAAAATTACCTAAGATGGGAGTAGTGATGGAGGGACTGTGGAAAGATGGGTATAATAATCTACTCTTGATGGAACTGAATTGAAGCCAACTATTCTAGAAAGCAGTCTGGAATAAGGTTTTAAAGGTACTAAAATGTCTTTAGCCTATGATTCAGAAATTCCACAATTACAAATATAATCCATTTCCCCTCTGTGTGAACATCAATGATAAAACTAAAAATGCTGGACACACCAAAATAGTAATAGCAGCACTTTTTTGTATTACTAAAGAACCGGAAGTAAAGAAGCTTTTTATTGATTGGAGAACGGCTAAAATATTGTGAAGCATTAGGATGATATCTAGTTAATTTGAAAGCCCCCATCAGTGCTATATGCTTTCTCTTTGTCAGACTTGTGACCTGAACCCCAGTGACCTAAATCTCTCATTTTTTTTCTGTTTCTGTCCAGGCAGTTCATAGTATCTACTCCAATCTTGTTTCTGTTTCTGTTCTTTATTCATATATATTCTGCCACATTCCCCTGCCTACTCTGGTTACTAGATTTGAACACTTGAATTTAAATTCTGATTCTACAAAACTACCCCACACTTCCCTCTTACCTTCTTTTGAATAAGATATTATTTTGAGGATCATATTCCCATAGGTGCTCTCACCTCACCAAGTCTTAGTGCTTGATTTCCAGTTCCAAATTGCTTTTTTATATTAAAATATCTGATTTGCCATGTTTGTTAATTCAAGAAATAACATGGATAATTTGTGGTTGGAGACTGTGCTGACCCACTCCTGTGAGGTTATGTCAGAAAGCATCTTAATTGTTCTTCATCTCTGGAGTCATATCCATGGTGGGGGACGGGGAGGAAGTCAAAGATTCTTTGACTTCCTTTAGTATAGATTCCATTATGTTGTCTCACACCATTTTGATATTCTCCTTGAAATCAAAAGAGAATAGTCCATAAATATGTATTAAGTACCTAAGTGCTGGGGATACAAATCCAAATAAAAACAAAGGTAGTTGATGTTCTCCAGGACCTTACAATGTAATGGGGGAAGGTAAGGCACAAAAGGAAAATGAAAAATGAGATGAAAAGGGCACCAGAAGGTAGCTGGCACAGGGGCATGATGCTCTTGGAGAAAACTTTAGAATTAGGTGGAAAATTTCAGAGTCCCCTTTAAAGGGAGGTTTGGGGATTACTTTATTCCTCTTCCTTCTATTCCTCCAGAGGACAGAGAGAATTTAGGGTGCTAAGGAGATGTTGAGCATCAAAGCTGAATCAGCCTCCATAATGATGAGATTTCAGTTTATCCTGGGAAAAACTTGATACTTGTGGAGTTAAAACTGAGCACGGCAGCTGATGGGAAATGAGATTTAGCTGAAAAATTCTGGGACCTCTATAAAGGGAAATTTTATAATGAGTTGAATGCCCAATCCACTTCAATTTTTTACTGTACTCTTCAAATGGGACACCCAACTAATTATGGTCTTGCAGATGTGGTTTGGCCACTGTTGATGACAGCAATCATGGCTTCCTATGATCTTAAAAGTAGTGAGGTACAGAAGAGAAAACGTGATGAAACATATAAAATCAAAGGTGATCAAGCAAGTGCTGGATTTGAATCAGGATGTGGGTTTGAATCTTAGTTGCCATTTAATATCGCTGTACCTTGGCCAAGGTCATTCAGCCTCTCTGAGTCTCAGTTTATTTGTAAAATTAGAAAGTTATACTTCATGATAATACTAACGTTTTTCTGTGTATACATAATATATACACTTATATATACATTTATCTATGTATACATAATATAAATATACATATATAAACATGTGCACACACACATATATGTATATATATATGATTTATTTATTTATTCTTTAAAGTTTGGATAATTCTTCATATGTCATCTCATTAGAACCTCACAATAATTAAGAAGAAGATACTATGATTATCCTGATTTTTATAGATGATGAAACTAAGGATCATAGAGGGAGGGAAATATGATTATTATTCCTATTTAACAGATGAAGAAACTGAGGCTTGAAGAGGCCAAGCAATTTGCCCTACATAATATAGGCAAGTAAGTATTGGAAGGGGGATTTGAATTTAATTCTTGATACTAAATTCATTATTCATTTCAAATTAATATCCAGTTATTGCTGACTTCTGAAGCATTCTGCTATTCTATTACATTTCCCTGAGGCAGTTTTTTGTTTTTATTGGGCTTGTGATTTCATTGATACATGGAACTATGAGCAAGGAAACTCCAATCAATTCAAAACCAATGCCAATCATCCTAGAGTCACCTTAGGGTCCTGAGAGATAGTGACTTCCTGAGGATTATACAAACAGTGTGTATCAGATTCAAGTATTACTTGAAACTAGGTTTTTGGAAACCCAAGGCCAGCTCCAAATCCACCAATCCAAAGCCACAATAGCAGGGACTACTTCCTAATTTATCTCATGCATAATAATTAATGGAGGCAGAAAAGATAATGAGATTCCAAAAGGGTTGGTTGGTTTCCAACATCTAGAGTGTTTTCTTCTCCACCTTGACACATAGCTTGCTGTCACTTGGGAGTCCTATTAACTACAGCAGTTCTACAGAACATTATGTAATGCAGCTAGCCTCACGTGCTCTGCAAAAATCCACGTAATCTAGCCCAGGAGATGAGCTTCTGGGTTAGTGGATGCTACAATTTGTAGCCTGCTTGTCATTATCCCACTTCCAAGCTAACATTAATGATGATGGTGAGCAAAATTCCCCATTTTTCAGCTTTGTTGATCCTTCCCTCACAGATGGACTGGTATACTTCTTTTAGTGCTTTAAGATTTACAGTTTTATCAGCACTCACTACATTTCTAAAATGCTATTCTACCTCAATTTTTTTTTCTGAGAATCCATAGTTGCTTGCAGAGCTTAGTTCAAATGTTATTCTCTACATGAAACTTTCCTGATATCTCAGTTGCTAGTGCATTTATTTTCTATACGATTTTCTTTATTCTTGATGCAGATATGTTATCCCGATAAGCTCTTGGAGGATAAGGATTCTCTCATTTATGTCTTTACATCTCCAGCACATAACACAGAGCTTGACACATAGAGTACTTTTAGTAAACACTTGTTGCTTGAATAGTATTATTTCTCTTTTAAGATGATGAAGCTGAGTTTCAAAGAGGTTAATACAAAAAATCACCAATTGGCCATAAAGAGTCTACAATGGGCTATTGGGGATAGTGAGAAGAGTACTGGATTTAGAGTCAGGAAGCCTTGGATTCAAATCTTATTTGTTCCAGCTGTATGCTCAGAGGCAAATCACTTAACCATGTGGAGCCTTAGGATGTCCTCCAAGAAAAAAAAATTATAGTCAAACTGTAATCTTTGTGGGCAAAAATTATATCTTGAAAATAATAGTCAATTTTCAGTTATGGGTATAAAGTGAGTCATTCATCTTGTGAATTAAATCACACAGATCCTTAATATATTGATTTATGAACAAGGCCATCTGTGAAGTCAAGTGACTTACTCAGAATCATTCAGTAATAATTGGTTCCAGGATTTGAACACCAGTCTTCTGACTCTAAGTAGGTCTTCTGACCTACATCTTTCCTGAATCTTTGGTTTGAACTCTATCTCCCCTCTTTAGTAATCCTGTGATCTTAGGAAAGTGACTTAATATGTCTGGACCTCAGTTTCCACATTTGTAAAATTGGGGGATAAGGTAGACCAGATGACCTTTTCAGTTATTTTTATCTCTAAATTCTAGGTACTCAATACTTTGACTGCTGACAAAGTATCCTTATAAGCTCCTTATAAGCTTTGTATATTTGAGGACATCATTTAATCTTTCTGGGCCTTAATTCTCTCATCTGTAAAATGGGTAGATTGGAATTGATGACCAATCTATATATAATACTTATGCTGATTCCTGCTCCCCATTGTTTTTTCCACTCTCTGCCTCCTGTTCTTCACTTCAGCATCTGATATTCACCAGAAATAAACTCTGGATCTTTGAAATCAATATGATGCTTCAGTTGCTGCTCCTGAGTTCAGCCTCTTTCTGTTCCCTTCCTTGGAAAGCCCTGCGTTTAGCCATGCAAGTTTATTAGTCCCGGCCCCTGGTCAGTCCTATGCTATACTCTGCTAAGAACTGAAAGGAAAAGAGCAGTCTTTTGTCATTCTCTTGGTCATGGTCACCACTCTGTAATTAGCTCTCAGGTAGAGTTCTGTTGTAGGATCTCTTCCCTTGGTTGTGTCAATTCCTTAACAGAAGTCTTTGATGGACCCTATCATAAACCTTTTGATCATCTTAATACAGAGTAGGCAGCAATCTGCCTTCATCCCTGAGATGCCTATTTCTTTCAAAGGATGCTAATCAGCTGTAGAAGCATGAATTTGACCTCAGCAAAGGTCACGTCTGTTTGTTGTCTCGATGTTTTTGGAATAATTCTCTACACTCTTCCCTCTGGAACATACATAAAAGTCTCATTGATCTCTGGATTCCAAGGATCACACTTAGCTTACAAAAAAGGATGCTGGCACACCAGGGCTGAGCTCTTAAGGAGGGAAGGAAGAAGTATAATGGCTTGGAGCCCTTTGGAAGACATTTGTTTGACATGTGTGTGATTTTCAGTCTGTGAGCACTGCAGTAAGTTCTTTTATGTGGTTATGTTGATCATTGAGCTTGTTGATTGAACTGAACTGATGTTTCAATATTAAGCTTAAAGAGGTGAACCTTCCCGTTCTAATTTTCCATCTATGGGAGTTGGGTGATTCCATGAAGAAAAGCCAAGAGACATTGGGTATATGTAGTGATGAGACTATTAAACCTCGCTGAGTTAATGAATCTAGTTAGCTATATGGGATGGGGACAGACCCTTCAGAAGATGAACTTGAAAGAGATAGTTGAGAAACATATGTAGAGAGGCTGGACCCCACAATGCCTCTGGATTCTAAGGGCCTGAAACTCTAAAGATCACTGAAAGTAGATTCCTCTCAGTGAGATCATTCTTTCTTTCCTTGGGATAGCTAAGTGTCTTATCCTGCTCCTTACTTTTGTGCATCATTTATATATTAGTATATCTTCTGTCAAGTACACCATTTGCCTATTTGAATTTTGCATCAAGACACCAGTTTGTGACAAGTCCCTTAACCCATTTAGCCTCAGTTTTTTTTAATTCCTAAGAAATAGTGCAAACTTCAAAGATATGTATATATATATATATGCATATATATATATGTACATACATATATGTATATATATAAAGTCTGGGATGTGCTTGGTAATATAATGTGAATGTGCTTCTTTAACTTTGTTATTTTAATTGGTTCAATAATGTTTGACTGTCCATGACCCCATTTGGGGATTTGTGTGTGGGGGGAGTAGGGGGTAAAGATATTGGAATAGTTTGCCACCTACTTTTTCAGTTCTTTTTACAGATGAAGAAACTGAGTCACACAGAGTTAAGCTACTTGTCAAAAGTCACATAGCTACTAAGTATCTGAGGTCAGATTTGAACTCACAAAGATGAGTTTTTCCTAGCTTCACACCTGGTATTCTCTACATTATATCACCTAGCTGCCCTGAAAGCTCTATACAAATTCTGACTATTATTATAATCATCAGTATTAATATTTTTGTCTTTATATATTTATTTTGTACATTAGAAGCTCCATTAGAATAAAGGTTTTTGTGAGTAACATTTATTCCATTGTTCTTATGGCCATTTCTAGTACTTACCACAGTGTGTGACATATATAGTAGACACTTAATAAATGCTTGTTGATTGAGGCTGATGCTAAATTTGAGTGAGTATGATAGAAGATAATTTCTTTTTAGGTACAGGTTTAGCTAATTCAATACTCCCAACTTATGAGCTGTCAGTTGTGAACCCCTGGGGAGGCTATAGAATTAAAGCATAGGGTAGAAGAATCCCTACATTTACTAGGCTTCACTTTAAATAGCTCTGCATCGAGTGATCAGATACAACCTTACATAGGTGCAATTAACCAAGTACACTTATGTTAACATTTTCCAAATGGATTTAGATGAATAATAGCAAGTATAATGGCAATGGGTTATATAATAAGAGGTTGGCAAAGCAATTTACATGCATTATCTCATTTGATCAACTTTTGCTTAAACTGAAATCATGGTTGCTTTTTGTTTTTATATATTTTGGATAGCAGAAAGATAGCTATAATCATATGTGGGTTTGAAAATATTTGATAATTAAAAAGGAGAATTCATACTCGAAAAGATTGAAAACCACTGAACTAGATGATCCCTAAGGTCTCTTCCAGCTTTCATGATTTGATGATTCATCCCAGGCTGGCTTCCATCCATGCCAATCCTGACTACCCAGTATATTTTCAGCTCAGTTCCCTACCACTCTCAGTTGGCAAAGACTCAATGAATTCAAATTAATTGTAATATAAACCAAAGAAAAAATCAGAAGGTAACTCTTTTGCCAATAAAATTTTTAAAAAGTAAAAGAAAAATCAAGGGATTAACTCCAAAACTAAATAGAAATTATGTTTGGATGATCTGCACCACCAAACAAAACCTATGTCAAACAGTGTGTACAATTAATGGCCAAAATCGTAGAATGGCAGAACTGGAAGGGACTTTAAATCAAAACAATTAAATGTAGGGGGGAGATTAGAACAAAGAATGTGAATTCTGAGAGAGAATTTATCAACACAATATTTCAGAAAGGAAAGATATCTTAGAACTTCTGTGATAATGATATCATTGTATGGTATGAGTCTGTAATATCAAAAGTCAGAACTGGGATTCTTAGAAATCATCAATTCCAACCTTCTTATATTAGAGAAAAAGGAACTGAGCCCAGGAAGGGATAAATATTTTTTTTTTGCAAAACAACATGGTAAAATGAAAGGAAAAGTCGAACTTGCTCCGCTGTATCTGAACTTTAAATCCAGGGCCCTTTCCTCTACAACAATATGTTAACTCAGAGAGATGAAATAGGAACATAGCTCAGGACATAGAAAGGCTCTTGGAAGCTATTTAGTCTAATCCATTTTTATGAATGAGGAACCTAGGGCATAAGCACACATCCACTTCTGTTGTGAATATCAAAGTAATTGAAATCTTTGATTTATACGGTGGTCTAAAAAACCTCTCTCCATTGCCAAATGTTCATATGACTAGATCTTCTGATGGAAGGTGTCAAATTGGTAAAGAGGTCTTGCCCTGATTACTACAAAGTTATATTCCAGGTTTCATAGAACCAAATGTTGTTGTTGATAATGGTGTTAATTTTTTCATTGTTCACTTGGATCCAGATCTTCATGATTAATTTGGGGTTTTGGCAAAGATACTTGAGTGGTCTGTCATTTCCTTTTCCAGATCTTTATATAGACAGGAAACTGAGGCAAACAGGGATAACATGAGTTGTCTGACATGGATCATCACATAGATTTGAACTCTTCCTGACTTCAGACCTGGCACTCTCTCCACTCTGCCACCTCAATCAAAGAGGTGCCTTGAATCAAATGTTAGGTTCTCACTGATTAATGTACCCATTGCTCCAATTTCCTCTGGTCAGTTATTTGCCTTAGGCTTCCTGTCTTTTCTCAGTGCCTTTATCATACTTAGAACTTTGTTGTATTTTTTCTAATACTTACCTTGTGCTATTTTATATTATAATAATTTATGTAGTTGATCATCTTCATCAAACTACAGATATGATGAGGGCAGGAATTGTCTTCTATACAAATTTTGTCTTTCCCAACATGTAGCATAGTGTCCTGCTTCCAGGAAGTTCTTAATAAATGTAAAGTCATGTAATTTTATTGTCTGATGTTGAGGATCAACTACTGTTATATCTCAATGGATCTGTCTGGATCTTGAATCCCAGTCATCCTTGACCTAGTCAATTCCCCTTAATTCAACTTAATCCAATTTAAATAAATACATATTATGTTGTAGGCACCTTGCAAGACTCCTAGATATCAAGAAGCACCCATTATTTTGGAGAAAAGTAATATTGCATTGCTGACCAACTACTACGTTCTGAAACCAGGGTCTGGTTAAGGCAGACTTCTCTATAAATGTGAAGTCCAAATAAATATCTGAAGTTCTCTTTTGGATGAGTTGATTACATCAAAATCCTAGATTACTGTCCTTCCTCTCTAAATACTCACTTTTCCATCCAGGTAGTAAGAAGGAAAAACCCATCATTTCTGAGGTCTTAGATAAAAAGATCATGGCTTTAGATTTGAAAGAGAACTTATTCAATCTATTCATAAGATAAGAGACCTAGAGAGAATGTGATTTCTCCGTGGTGACAAGATCATAGTAGCAGAGCTAGATTTTGAATCATAAATCATAAATTTAGAAACAAGAGACATTGAGTCGAATCCCTCATTTTATAGAACTAGAAACTGAGACATGTAATTGTGACTTTCTTGAGATTTTACTATCAGTAAGAGTCTGAGACCTTCCTGACTGTAAGTACAGTTCCTATTAACTCTACCACATTGCCCTTCAGTCACCTACCTCCATTACCATTACCATTTGTATTTCCTTTAGAATATTTTTTAAGGTAATGAATGAATGGATGAAGAAAAGGGAGGAAAGGGAGCATGTTTTTATGAAGTGCTCACTCTGTACAAGACATTGTGCTAAGCTCTTTACAAATAATTCATTCAATCCTCACAAGAAGAGTGTGCTATTATTATTAATTTATGGTTGAGGAAACCAGCAAACAGAGGTTGTAACTTGCTCAGTGTCCCTTAAACAGTAACTCTCTGATGTTGGATTTGAACTCAGATTTTCCTGACTTCAAGTTCACTATATTATATACTTTACTACTTATTTGTATATATTAAGCTCTTGCTAATGATGCATGGAGCAGGAGAGAGAGGGAAAGGTCAACTGACTCTTGCTCAGTAACTTATTCCCACTGTCCATGGCATCAATCCATATGTCAGGTCTCAGACAACTCATTCGGTTTTGTGATTTCTAAGAGCATCTCCTAATGTGGTCTTCCAGTGCTCTGGACTCTGTAGTTATACATTCTGGAAGACCCTGCTTTTAGCAGCTGCTTCTAGCAGAACTCTTTCTCCAGGTCAAGGCACTTAAAGATTATCATTCTGTTCAAATCCCTCGAAAACAGATCTCAATAAAATTTGATATATTTGAATTAGTCATTAGCATTGAATTTTATACAAAATACTGTGCTCTGCATCAGAGATGTTTGCAAGGATTTTATATTCTTTTTTAATATTTCTTTTATTTTTCAAAATATATGCAAAGATAGTTTTTGACATTCACCCTCACAAAACCTTTTCCCTCCTTCCCCACCTCCCTCTTTCCCCAGACAGCAAGTAATCTAATATAGGTTAAACATGCACAATTCCTCTAAACACATTTCCACATATATCATTCTACACAAGAAAAATCAGATCAAAAAGGGAAAAAAAATGAGAGAAAAAAAACAAGCAAGCAAATAACAACAACAACAACAAAGGTGAAAATACTATGTTGTGATGTACATTCAGCCCCATAATCTTAAAAAAAACCTTACATTCTAATACATTTATTTGCAAGACAGATCAAAAGCCCTAATAGTCTTCAGGGTATAACAGCAAAGCAGATGTTGATGCTTTTTCTTTAGCATCATTTCCATGAATAAAATCATCAGTTTCTTATATTAAACTACGTGACAGGCCCAAGGATTTTGGAATTGAGGAATTTCTTTTCCAGATCTTTGGGAATTTTGACTGAGGAGTTGAGGGCAACAACCCCTGAAGAAATCATCATATAGAGTACTTCGAAAGGATTACATCACCTTTATTCTAATATGACCCTTTCTGTCATTGAAATAAATTCCATTGCCATTGGACTTTACGAGTATTTGAAGAACATGGCAGACTGAATAAATACTGAAGGCAGACCTAGTTTTGAGTGCCGAGAGACCCAAAAGTCAGTGGGAACTGCCCTCCATGGGTCATATAGATCTTATCGGGGAATAAGATATACACATTATCAATTCTAATAAAGGAGATGAGATAAATGATTTCAAAACACCTAAGGATAAAAGGTACCTTGTTGACTAAGGGTTGGGGCATGAGGGAAAGCTTCTTGGTGGATGGCTTGAGGGGGATTGTCAAATATGTGAGGCAGTGGGTTGCAGGGAAAGATTACTGCTTCTGGAGATTATATATATATATATATATATATATATATATTTCTATAACTCTACATATTAATATATATAACATAATCTATGTATGTAACTATATAACATGTAATTGTATAGTTATATATAACTACGTAGTTATATGTAACTATATAACTACATATAATTATACATATTATGTATATATAACTACATATAGTTCTTTGACGTCTCTAGTCCTCAGTTTTTCTCAACTGTTAAAGTTTTTTTTTAACTGGCTTTTGAGATCTCTTCTAGTTCTAGATTTAATCTGATTATCCCAAGTTACTTAATCTCTTTGGAGTTCAATTTTCTCATTTTTAAAATAAGGAGTTTGGATCTAATTCTCTTTGAACTGCCTTCTGTCAACTTTTGAGTCCATGTTCTGTTTCTGGACTTTATTTTCCTCATTTATACACTGAGAGTTGACCCAGATGGCTTCTGAGATACCTTTTAGCCCTTGTTCTGTTGGACAGAGAGGAGCAGACAGAGGAGACCATTTATAGGTTCATAGAATTTTGAGCTAGAAATGACCTTCAAAGCAATCTAAAGGTATCTAAAGTGAGGTGATCTAAGCAAAAGCCCAGTGCTCTAACCACTATATGGTACTCCTGTCAAGCACATTTTATCAAGCAACAGGAAGACAGATGTCCTATAAATGTAAACAGATTCCCCATGGTTAGCCCACTATTTGTCCTCCCATCTTTATCCCTGCATGGATTATTGTACCTTGAAAGAACAGGGAGAATTCCTCTCTGACACCAGTGATTGATTGCTGTTTGCTTTTTCTGCAATGTTCTCTCACCTGTGCTTGGGGCTTTGCTCTTTGATTTCCCTGCCTGCTACAGCTATAGCATCTGTCCTTGCTTTATTTGGCCCTGTATTGAAATACCCACTGCAGATGTCCCCTTAGGTGGGGAAAACACAGGCCAATATGCTCATTTCCCAAAGCTTATCAGTGTGTCAGAGATAGCATGAGACTTGGAGTCCTGGAGGCCTGGTGTGGTCAGTATGGCTGTATAGTTTGCTTGGAAGAGAATACAAAAATAGTCTGTTTGCTAGTAATAATGATAAAAGCTGACATTCAAGAAAGGCAGATACACATTGCAATGTAGTATCTCATTCAGCATCCTAACAACCCCTTGAGATTTAGAGAAGTGAGCTGATTTATTCAGGGTCACATCACTCCATAGTAACAGAGATGGGGATTTGGACTCAAAGCTCTTATGATTTAAGCCCATTAGTGTAATCATTGTTTCGGTTAGCCTTTTGAATATCAGTCAACCCTAACATCAGAGATCACATTTTCCTGGCTCCTTACAACTTGTTTTCCATTGATTTCATCCTTTGATTCTTATAATCACCTTGTGAACTAGATATTCAGTCACGTTCAATGCATCCTGACCCCATTTGAAGTTTTACTGAAAAAGATACTAGAGTGATTTAGCATTTCCTTCTCTAGCTCACTTTGCACATGAGTGCAATTGAGGCACTGTTAAGTGAGTTGCCTAAGGACATACAGATAGATGAGTCTTTCTGACTCCAGGTCTGGTACTCTATCCACCGAAGCATCACCTGGCTGCCATGTGTGAATCAAGTAGCAATGCTTTTATAATTCCCATTTTATGGGTGTAAGGAAATGAGAATCAAAGAGGTCAAATTAATCCAAGATTAAGAGACTTCAGAACTAAAACTCAGAGCTAGGTATTTAGAATCCCAGCAAAATACGGTAAATACAAAATATAGTGGAAAAAGTACTGGATTGGAAGTCCAAAGATCTGGGTTCCAGTAGGACCCCTTCCATTTTCTGCATAAGCAACTTGGGCAAGTCCCCTTCTCTTTTATGGGCCTCAATTTCATTATCTGTAAAATGAATCATCAATTGATCTGGAAGACTTGAAAGATCCCTTCCAGATCTACATATATACTATAAATCAGGAGTTCTTATCTTTTTTTGCATTGTGGATCCCTTTGGCAGGCCTGTGAAATCTATGGAGTCTTATTTAGAATATTATTTTCAATGAAAAAAATAAAACAGGAGTAAAAAGATAACCCAATTATCTTGAAGTACAATTATCCAAATTAAAAAAGTCACAGTCCTCAGGTTAAGAACCCTTGGCTCTGTGGGACTCTTAGTAATCAATCCTCTGTTGATTATCTCCAATTTATTCTGTGTGTATCTTGTTTGTATATAGTTTCTTGATTGTTGTCTCCCTCAGGAGACTGTGAGCTCAATGAGGGCAGAAACTGTGAATTTGCTTTTCTTTGTATTTTCAATCATTAACTTAGTGTCTGGCATACAGTAGGCATTTTAAAATACTTTAAAGACATTTCCTCAACAATAATCTACTTTTCAGCATTTATTAAACACATAAGTATGGAACCGTTCCTCTTTTTTGTTGGTTTACTGCTTCTCTAGAATCCTTGAATACTATTCAAGGGACAAAATAACTGATGATGAAGGCCTAAACATTGAACAAATGCATATATATAGACATATACTTGCAACAGCAAAGATTTTCTAAATTAACACTGGGAGAATCCTTACTGGGGACAGGGATAGGAGTTGAAGTCTTTAATATTTCTCTTCCCCTTGTGCTAAAGTTGGACATTTGGGTACTAATGATATGATTTTCTTGATGAAATACAAGGGACAATTTCCCTCATTTGTGATACTTGTCTTTGAGATTCAATATGGTCCTTCCTGGGAAGACTTTCCTTCCTCCAGGGAAGCACCAATCCTATGGGGTATAGAGTTTTCATGGTGATTGGCCATCCTGATCCTATAGTATTAATTTCTATTAGATTGACTGTCTAAGATAGTAGCTTAAGGGTTTGTCTTCCCTCCTTCCCCCTCAGTCCTTTATGAACCTTGCCAATAGGAGATAATTGTGGCAGTTGCAATTTATGCTAATGCTACCTACCTTCTCTTCTTTGATATTTACATGCATTTCCTAATCTAATTATAAGGAATGGCTTCAAGGTCTCATAATTTATTAACTGCTGGATCTAAGAAAGAAGGGCTTCCAATGGGATGCAACCTGAGCCTTTATAGATAAAAATCTTGAATTTCAAGGAAAAGGGAAATTGAACAGAGACCTTCTCTGGAATAAGCAGAAACTAAATCTGGACATGACTTTGAAGAATTGCTTGTCCACTCTTCCCCTCCCCATTTGGCAAATGTGAAAACAGGCTCAAGGTCACGCAGTGAATTTCAGAATTAAGCTCAGAATTTTGTCTCTTGGTCGAATGTACTTTGCATTATAAGATGCTACTTTCCAAATGTCTGCATTGTCTCCTCTCCTTCCCTCTTTCCTGCTAATCATCATGAGGATTCAAAAACATCATGGAGATTTAAAAGGTGTAAAACTGAAGGATCTCTCCTCAAACTGCTTGGTGAACAGTGAGCAGAATAGAATCTCCTTGAGGACAGGGTTTCTCTCACTTCTGTGTTGGTATCTTCAGTACATATTATAGTGGGTTCTTAATAAATTTTTTATTGCTTGATTTACTGAGAAAAACACAAACTAAGGGGAAGGGGAAGGAACTAACATTTATTAAATGCTTACTATGTCCCAGACATTGCACTAAATGCTTTACAACAATCCTGGGAGGTAGAAACTTTTACTATTCCTTCTTTTATAGTTGAGGAAACTAAGGCAGGCAGTGGTGAAGTGACTTGCTCAACATCATCCCACTAGTACATGCATGTGGTTAAATTTGAATTCAGTTATTCCTGACTTCAGATCCAATGCTCTAGTACTACTACTACTATTTACTGCTACTACTAGTATTACAACTATTTTTTTTTTTTTTTGCTGAGGCAATTGGGGTTAAGTGACTTGCCCAGGGTCACACAGCTGTTACGTGTCTGAGACCAGATTTGAACTCAGGTCCTGCTGACTTCAGGGCTGGTGCTCTATCCACTGCGCCACCTAGCTGCCCCTAGTATTACAACTATTAAAGTAGTAGTAGTATTACTACTACTACTACTATTATTACTACTACTGCTACTACTACTACTACTATTACTACTGCTACTACTACTATTACTACTACTACTACTATTACTACTACTACTACTACTACTACTACTACTACTACCACCACTACTACTATTACTACTACTGCTACTACTATTACTATTACTACCACTACTACTACTACTACTACTACTACTACTACTACTACTACTACTACTACTAGCTACTTTAGGATGCATGAAATATATGTCCTTAGAGTTTGGGCTAAGTCCCTGTGTGTGTATGTGTGTGTGTGCCTTCTGGTTAGCAACTCAATAATGCTTCCTAACATTTTTGAGCATAAGAGCCCTTATTGAACAACACCTTTTTCTTTTACCCCTATAATAGTGATCATGCTCTTGTTGATTGAGAACATAAGCGATAATAGTGACACTGGAGTAAGATTTAAGTGGAAAAACTATTTCATGATCTTATTTTTGTTATTCTGACTCTTGGATTTTTGCATTTGTTAGATCATAGATTCATAGACTTAGAGTTGGAAGAGATCTCAGAAACTGCTTCCTTTTGTGAGGAAACAGCCCATGAGAAATTAACTGATTTGCCCAGCATCCCACTAATACGAATGGCAGTGTCTGAACACTGCTCCTCTGATGTCAATTATAACACTGACTGAAATCAGTCAGGTTATAGGGTTTAAAATTATAGGATATATGTGAAGAGGGGGAATTTTCTGGGTTTGAGAAAATGTGTTTTCTGTATTACTTTTGGGAGCCAAAGTTTGGTGCAAAAAGCTTATGACTGAGTGAAGGTAGTAGGTCTGGGATTGTGACCTGCATGTGGCACCAACTGCCAAGTGACCTTGGCCAAGACGGATATCTTGTTTGTACTTCAATTGGCCCAGCTGGCAAACTGGGCACTGAACGGAAGTCTTTTCTGAAAGGCACATCTACCACCAGAGCCAAACTTTCCCCAGGAAAGAAGAAACTTCTGTAGAATCCAAAGGAGGCCACATCCCTTCCTAATCTCCTTACATGCTTCCATCTGGGCTGTTTCCTGAGGCTGGATAAGGAAGAACAGAGCTCCCAACTCCTTCCCATTAGCCAGTTCCAAGCCGCTTTGCTGCCAAAGCCACGTGTCTCCTTGGGAACTTACATATCAGCACAAACATCTGCCTGCTTACCTGTAGCAGTCCAGAAGGAGGACCTTGCCAGGACGGTTGTCGATAATCTCCAAGCCAGGATTCATTGGCAAGGCCTTAGACTAGGGACTGCTTAGCATCATGGGTCCTGGAAAGAAAGGGGCAGCTGAAATGGCCAAGGCAGACACATTAATTAGCTCCAGAGCTGCCAAGAGAGGAGTCACTCAACTGCAAATATTGACCAAGTCCGACAAGACCAGACACATGCAATAAATGACAGTGGAGGAGAAATCTAGCATATTAAAATGCCATTGCTACAAAGCTAGTCACCTACTTCATTTGTTAATTAGCAGCAAGAGGAAGAGGAAGTTAGCAAAATACAGAGAAAGGATCACTGGAATTAAGGTCAAAAGAGCTGGCTTCAAATCCATGATGTGCCCCTTATCTTTTGTGTGACTTATAAAGTGAAAATGTTGCCCCAAATGCCCAAATGTAGTGTAATATGGTCATTTTTTAGTTCTGAATCTATAGACGCTCAGTTTCTTCATTTGTAAAATGAGGGGATTAGAATAGATGGCCATTGAGTTCCCATGCAAAATCAAATATCTAGTTAAGATGCTCCCTTCAAGCTCCAAATCTATGATCCTATAATCACTCAAGTCCCTTTCACATCTACAATTCATGACCTTTCTTACTTTCCTCATTTGTAAAATGAGGGGATTTGACTAGATGACCTCTGAAGTTTCTGCTAGATTTACAGTTTTGATCCCATGAGAATGCTTTTTGCTAAGAAAGGTCATGGGGGCTTATGGATAATATGATTGGAAAATAAAAACCAGAAGATTTGGAGTTGGAAAGTTTGAGCTCTAATTCTGAGCCCAGCACCCCTTGACTGTGTGACTTTGTGTAAGTCCTTTTTGTTTTTCCTTTCTGTAAGTTTTATTACAATAATAGCTAGAATTTACAAAGTACTTTAAGACTGCTTTTTAAGAAGTATACATTTCCCATGTAAAAAAAAAAAACAATTTATCCATGTTTAAATAGTTTGTCCATGTTGAATTCCTTAAAATTGCTTTTTGTTATTGGCTCATATATTTTATATATAAATTTTCTGTTATGTTCAGGTTTGTTGACAGAAAGTTCTGAAATTCTGCAAGTTCAGTGAATATCTGGTTTTTTTCTCGTTGAAGATTATAGATAATTTTGCTGGATATGATATTTTTGGCTGCCGGCCTAGTTCTTTTGCTTGTCTGTAGATATGATTTTAAGACCTGAGGTCTTTTATTGTAGCTGTCGATAAGTCTTGTACAATTCTAATTGTAGCACGAGCATATTTATTTTTTTTCTTGTTTCTTGAAAAATTTTCTCTTTGATCTGGGGGTTTCAAAATTAGGCAATAATATTCCTCTGCGTGCTCCACAAAGGACCTCTTTGAGGTGATGATAGGTGCATTTTTTTCTATTTCTATTTTCCCCTCATTTTCTATCACACCAGGACAGTTTTCTAGGATTATTCTCTACATTAGTGTGTCAAAGTTCTGTTTTTGGTTACAACTTGCTGGTAATTTTGTATAACTCCTATAACCTCTGTGATACTAGGTTTCTTTTGCTATAAATTATAACTAATTATCTTTCTCAAGGGGCTTTTATAAAGACCAAAGACATAATTCTAGACAATAAAGACTTAACAAATATGAATTATATTCAGTAATCAGATAGATTAGGATTTGGAAAATAAATCTTTAATTCATAGATGAGCCTATGTTTGGGGTTTTCATAACCAGTGGTTACCAGTGGAACAGTTAGTTCACAGCCCTTCATGTTATAATTTGTTGGGTCTTTGATCTTCACAAATTTGGAAACACCTACAGGGATGAAATCACAGACTTGAAACCCAGTACCTTCTAGGAATGGACAACTAACATTTGCCTGACCTTGTTGACATAAGTGAAGAGCATGATTCCTGCAGAAGATACTTTCTTCCCATGATAATTCAGACACACCGTTTCTAACTAGCCTGTGCTGTGTGAGGGTACTCTACTGTCCATTTGCATCCTTGGGGTCAATGTAGTGTTCCTGAGTCCTGTATCCTTCCTTGTATCCCTTTTGGGGCATCTGCAACAGGGTCTCTACAACAGAGGATCAAATTTTCCTCTTAAAAAGAATGCCCCTCATGTCTAACTCAAAGGATTTGAGATTTACAGCTCTAAATTGATATATTGAAATATGTACCAGACATGGCACTATCTACAGTAGATGCAAAGATAGGGAATAGTGCAGAGCTTGTTCACATGATATTTGCAGCCAAATGCAGAGAAAGATGGAATAGATAAGTATAAAGAAAGGGAGAGTAAGAAAAGAAGGAATAGAAGATTTAGACCAATGGATCATGAGATGTGAAAGATGTATTATGAAAGGATAACAAACATCTAGGACCTCATGGGAGAGCTCTGGATACAACAGCAAAGGGAATCACCTTTTATCTTCACAGAAAAAATACATTAGTAACTCCTTGCTTTTCTCTTGCCCCAAAGGAACTTAGTGCAGATATCAGAACTCACCAATCAAGGCAACAAAGACAGAATGCACCAGGGAATGTTGGCAATAGTGGTATCTTGTTTAGTCGCACTTTTACCATTTGGCTTCCAGAATCACCCTGGCAACTATTTTCCCTTTTGTCTGGTGAGAAGGATACTTGTAAGGCTGAGTTTTACTGATAATGGAAGGATTGTTGGCCTCCTCTAAGCTGGTATATTACTAGGACAGATAAAAGAGAAAGGAGAATTGAAATACAGGGAGAGAGAAGAAAAGAAAGGATTATTCTATTTTGCTAAACTGAAGACATGAAAGTTAGAGAAGTGATAGGTGGGGACAAGTAGTACTCTCTTCCCTTTCTCCAGCTAATAGGATGAAAGCTTCTTTCTTTTTCTTTTTCTTTTTTTTTTTTTTGCTTTTTTTGCTGAGGCAATTGGGGTTAAGTGACTTGCCCAAAGTCACACAGCTAGGATGTGTTAAGTGTCTGAGACCAAATTTGAACTCAGGTCCTCCTGACTTCAGGGCTAGTGCTCTATCCAATGTGCCACCTAGCTGCCCATGATGAAAGCTTCTTGAGATCAAAACTTGGAAATTTGGTTTTGGTTCTAGAAAGTGAGTCCCCCTCATCTGTCAAAATCCAACTCAAGGATCACTTGGTAAATGAAGCCTTTCCTGATTTTCCACCCCCAGCTCTTAGGGCTCTCTATCAGAAGCCACTCTGTATTTAACTACTTTGCATTAATTTGTATGTATTTTCTAAATTTATTATAAACATGGAAAACTACATTGCTTAAGAAATTTCCCTGTAAGTTCAAGTCCCTTGGAAGTAGGAATTATTTCATTTGTTGTATTTGTATGGGCAATGCCATAGCACAGTGCCTGGCACATAGTTATTAGACAATAAAATGCTTATTTGTTGATTTGGTCATTGTAGTTATTTGCATTTAAAAGGGCTTTATAATTTTTATTGAATTCAATTGGGTGTCCAGGGGATTTTTAAAATTGGAATAGAAGTGTATATATAGTCAAGAGCTCCTGAGATGAGGATAGAAAGGTCTTTAGTGAGAAACACAAATCACAAAGAAAAGAAACAATTTAAACTTTGTCTTCCCCTATTCTTTAAATGGTTACTTCATCTTAAAAATCCAATATAATCCTACATGTTAAGAATCCCATACATGGATGAGGCTCACTGATAAGCTAGAAGCTATATTTGAGATTAAAATATTGCCATGGTTTCTTTTAATGTCTCCTTCATTTCCAAATTTATCTTTTTCTAACCATTGTATACAGCCTTTGTTACAAAGAATAAAAAAGAAAGAGGGGAAAAATAGCAGTTCAAGGAAAAACAAGGAACTTATTCACTAAGACTGACAACATGTGAGAATTTATACCCATAGAAACTCCATGATTGCAAATATAGGAAGGGAAGAAGTTGGGGCAGCTAGATGATGCAGTGGATGTAGTCCTGGACCTGGAATAAAGAAGACTCCCACTTAGTTCAAATCTGGTCTCAAATACTTACTAGCTTGGCTGTGTGACCCTGAAAAAGTCACTTAATCCTGATTGCCTCAGTTTCCTCACCTGTAAAAGTGAAATGGCAAAGGAAATGGCAAACATACTAGTATATTTGCCAAGAAAACCTTAAATGGGAGGGAGAAGAGTTAGACTCTTCTGAATTGACCAAAAAAACATACTGTTACTTTATTAAGAGCTTTACAAATATCATCTCATTTTATCCTCACAAAAATCCTGTGTTGTAAGTGCAATTATTATGCCCATTTTAGAGTTAAGGAAACTTTGGTTAAATGACCTGCTCAGTGTCATACAGAGAATAAGTATCTGAAGTCTGATTATACTCAAGTCTTCTCGACTACATGGCTAGATCTCTATCCATTGTACCACCTATCTGGGAGAGAGAAGCTGGAAGATTGGTCATGTAGACTAGGGCTAATGTTGAAAGTCCTGAATGACAGGATTTGCCATTTATATTTTATTTTTAAGCATGAGGAATCATATAAGAAAAATATTTCGTAAAGTTAATTTATCTGTGAATTTCTCTTTTAAGTATAAGCTGGTTTTTTAAAAATAATTTTTCCTTTTGAGCTCTATTCTACTCCCTCTCTTTACTGATTCACATATAGACAAATTCATCATTATCCCATTGAAGTTCCCTACTTGATAAGCTCTATCCTCCCACTGCTAGAAGGCAAGACATTCATTCTAAAATCAACTTATACACAATTAGATTTATATTTCTGTGACCTTGTTTCTTCACATCCATGTTTAGGAATGTCTGGCCCATGAGCCATTTAAGACCCATGAAATCATTTGAACTGGTCCTGCCAAGTTAATGATGAGCTGAAAGGTAGATAAAACTTCCCACTGCTTGAGTTTTTAAGTTTTTAATATTCTGTGGCCCACAAATGATGTCATAAATATTCAAATGACTCTTGGCAGAAAAAAAGGTTCCCCACCCCTACTCTAGATCAAAGTTTCTTAGATTGTGGGTCATATCTCCATATGACATTACATAACAATGTAGGGGTTGTGAAATTATGATTAATATTGGTAAATGATTGATTTGTATATCCACTTTATATACACATGGATCACGTAAAATTTTGGGGGGCAAAAAAAGGATCATGAATAGAAAAAAGTTTTAGAAGCTCTGCTCTAGATTAGTGGTGTCAAACTCAAATAGAAATGAATTGCTGTGGACCGCTCATTGACTTAGAAAACCACAAATTAACATTTTTGTTTTGTTGTATTTTTGTATATTTTATTAAACATTTCTCAATCACATTTTAATTTAGTTCCCATGTTTGATACCTTTGCTTTGGACTATTCCAGACCTGAACATCTATTCTCTCAATATCCCTAAGAATTGATAGCTTAGTCTTTGGTTGAGGAACTCCAGTGATTGAAAACTTACTGTTTTTTAAGTCAGTCCCTCCCACTTTTGGACAGCTCCCAAAGTCCAGTTTCTTCTACTTTTGGTGGACCATTTCATTTTAAGTAAATCTGGTATTTCCTATTCACTAACAACAACTCTGCAGTCTTTTTAAATTAATTGTAAAAATGATGATATATGGCTCTCTTCATTCAGTCAATGACAGTCAATGAGAAGCTGGTGGCTAAATCTTAGGAAATTGTTCTCTAGTTCCCTTTTGACCCTCTTCCCATTGAAGTAGTCTACTCCTTTATACAAATACTCACAATGTGACAACATCAGTTTATCTTTATTTGGAGATAAAAGTTCCTTTAAAAATACAGACAAAGGGGCAGCTAGGTGGCACAGTGGATAGAGCACCAGCCCTGAAGTCAGGAGGACCTGAGTTCAAATCTGGTCTCAGACACTTAACATTCCCTAGCTGTGTGACCCTGGACAAGTTACTTAACCTTAATTGTCTCAGCAAAAAAAATAAAAATACAGACAAAATATAACCAAAGTTTAAATAGAGCAGTGAAATTCCCAAGAACCAGTTGGCCAGGCATTGAAGAAATGGGAAAGGAGTAGAGAGGTAAACTTCACCATCTTACAACCCATCAAACAAATACATCCAAGCAAACAGATCACTCCTTAAGGCAGAGAAATTTCTTCACTGTTACCTCCACCTCAGAAAGTCCCCAATCTCTTTTTCAATTTGCAATCAGATATTTTATTATACAATCTGTTTTGTATCCTGCATAAATTCTGTCTCCTCCTGTATTGGGGATCTAGCTGAGGAGGCTTGGTCCTAATTTGTTAGGCAACTGGTTTGCATTGCTTACTAAAATGATATGTTTGGAAGTTCAAGGAGAAATAAAGGCAGAGAAGTCTTCAATTATTCATGATTTTATTCAGTTAAGAGTAGCAGCATTTTTCTTGCTAACAGCTTATCATTGATATGAGTCAGCCCTACACTTCTCTCCTCTCCCCCTAGAGCAAAAATTTAGAGGCTTTCCTTGTTCATCAAGGCTTCTGCCTCCCATGATTCTACAATCCCACCTATCACCTGGGAAAATTACACTTCCCAACAGCTCACTTGCTAATAAAGGGCTACACTTAGTTTTCAAGTTACAAGTTCTTTTCCTGAAGTCACACATATCAGAGGTAGCTGGCTCTATTGCTTTGGGCAAACCATTTTTTAACTCCTTGGAGTTTAATGTTCCCACTGAGTAAGCAAAGGTGTTGAACTAAATGATCTTTAATGGCACTTTCAAACTTTAAAATTATATAGCTCTACAATTCTAAGTAAGCTATTTTTGTATGATATGTAGTCACTAAGGCCCTATTTAATGCAAGGTTTTGAATCACCTGAAGTCTAGCTTCAAACACTAGAATCAAAGGATAGGAAAAGTAAAAGTTGCTCATCTGAATGGAGAAAAAAGATGCAGTGTTTTGTCATGGTAAACATCTATACTCCCCCTTCCTCTGTTATTGTCTCAATTACATTCATTTTATTACAGTTTAAGTCTATTGAAAACACACACTTACTATATACTTAATATGAATAAAACCATAGAAGAAAAAAGATGTTTCAAAATTTTCTTTATGATCATTATCCGAGTTGACTCTCACCTAACTTTAAAAAATTGCTAGCATAAATATGACCATTTCCATTTGACAGATAAGGAAATGAAGAAGGGAAAGGAAGTGACTTGCCTAAAGTCTCATTGCTAAATAAAAAAAAAAAGAAAGCTCATACTGGTTTTATCCATCTACCTATTCATCCATTCATTCATCCAGCTATCTATCCATCTAGCATCTATCTATCCATCCACTTATCTGTCTATTTATCTAGCCATTCATTTATTTATTTGTTAATTCTGGATTTAGGACTCTTTTCCTATATCACTCTTGTCTCTTTTTTTCTCCTCCAAAACTGATGAGATTTAATAGCATATTCATTATAATAAAATTCCACAAAACTTTGTATTCTCTTTGGAGTTCACAATAGGATTTTATCTACATTCTTTTTTCTAAATTTTTCTAAAAATTATTTTTAATTTATGGAATAAAACAAGCATTTCCATAGCATAATACAATAAAAAGGTGATTGCCCATGAGATTGCAAGTTTATTATATATAACTTGCTATTACTTTAAAATATATTAAAATACCATGTAAATTTTCCCCTTTTGTTTTCTTCTCACCCTTCTAGAGATGGCTCCTTCTGTTTTTGTAAACTAATCTTAAATCTCTAAATTGTCCCTTTGCCCTTGCAGTGAGGGAGAATATAATGAAAGGACCAAGTCATTTCCTCTCTGGGTTCCAGTTTCCTCGTTTCTCAATTGAGTAGATGAATTTAATCATCTCTAACTTGTGCTAGATGATTTCAAGACACCTTCTGGTTCCAAAGTCTATGAATGCTCAATTTTTCTAAGCTTTTCTAACACTAATTATCTTTACACCATCATCCCCGCTGCCCTCTCAGTTTATACCTGCAGGTTCCTTTCATCACTGCCTGTATCAGCTCATTCAAAGCTGTCATCTTTCCTCTACTTCTACATTTTCAACTTTAGAGTCTCTATCTGGCTCTGAGCCTCTTTCCCAGCTCTGGGTTCTTCCAAAGGACTTGGAAGCCCCTCCCCAATGTAGCCTCAGCTTAACAGGAACCCCTGTGAAATATTCATTATTAATGTCACCAGCCAGAAATGTCTTTCACTTTATGAATTCAGTGTACAGGGACAAACCATTTTTGACTATTAACTGTGACAAAAGCCAGATATGGGAGAGTTACAAGACTCAGGAATTAGTATTTATATTTGGCATCAAAATCTTTACTGTGCAGTGAAAAATACAGGAGAGCATCAAAATATATAACATGATAGTGAATTGTAGAATAAAGTCACAAGAATTGAAATCAGATATAGGTTCCAGTCTCAGCTCTTCCACCAAATCAGTGTGTGACATTGGACAAATCATTTCCCCTTGCTGGTATGATATTTCTTCATCTTTAAATTAAAGATTGTCTCCTAAAAAGACAGACAGAATGGTGTGGTCAAATTTGGCGATGAAAGATCATAGAAGCAGAGACTTAATATTGCATGAAACCTTAGTGATGATTGAGACCAATTCCATCATTTGATAAATGAAGAAATGAGATCCAATGAAAATCTAAGGGATAATACATCTTGAGATTAGAAAGACCTCCAATCCCCATTTTTTTGGTAGATGAGGGAACTGAGAACCAGAGAGGTGAAATGTCCAATGTTACAGATAGCAAATGGAAGATCAGTTCTTGACACTACCATTATTCAGGGAATGCTAGAGCAGGAAGAGCTGGAAAGTCTGACAAAATGTCAGAGCTTTGAGGGACTTGGAATGGAGTATGTCATAACTGGAAAGGAACCTGTCTAGTTTCAATCCACCCATAAATCAGTCATTATTAAGAATCTACTACAAGTAAAGCAGACTGTGGCTTTAAAAGTAAATTCTAAGTAATTCCTACCTTCAAGGAACTTATATAAAAAGTATAAACTTTTTTTGAGGGAAACAATCATACCACATACTCTCAGAATACCTTGATCACTGCTGGGTCCATTTTATAAACTGACAATGTACTTCTCCAGTAGCATGAAGTATCTTAGAGTAATAACATACTTCCTAACTGACATATGTTTCCTGATGTACCCTACTTTAGAGTCACACTCAATATTAGGAAAAAAAAACCTTTTATGGATAATTTGGGAACCACAAAGCATTCCCTGTATAATGAAGAACTGATCTTCCATTTGCTATCTGTAACACTGGACATTTCACCTCTCTGGTTCTCAGTTCCCTCATCTACAAAAAATAGGGATTGGAGGTCTTTCTAATTTCAAGATGTATTATCCCTAGATAATTCAGTTTTATCAAACATCAGGCAGAAACGTGTTAGCCACAGGATGGATTCGGAGAGGAGGAGAATTAGCATGGTAGAGTACTGAGGATGCTGGATACAACACAGGGGATCATTTTCCAACTCTGGTACTTAGTAGTTTTTTTTAGCTTCAGGCATGTCACCCCACCTGCATACAGTCAGTGCTTAATAAGTTTTCACTAAATAAAGTACTATACATTATCTTCTTTGACTCTCATAATAATACCCTAGAGACAGTGTAGCCTCATGGAGAGAGAATCCATGTTGGAGTTAGGAAGCCTTGGGTTTATTTCCTTCATCTAAACTAAACTGAATGTGTGGGACAAGTCACATCTCAGTGTATTCTCTGTGAATATAAATTGTAATGTTGGTAGAGGGAGTTTCTCCATTCCTTCTGCCAGTGAAACCACATGTTCTATCTACCAATAATTAAATAATCCTCTGAGGAATACATTATTAACTTTGTAGGATCCTAGGACCATGGACCATGAGATCTTACAGACCATCTAATCCACCCCTATACCATTCTATTCCACAGTGAGTCAACCCATTGCATTTGGGGAATCTTTGCCTAAAACAAACAAAAAACAAACTTTCCTCTCCCATTCTTTGTATGTAGCTGAAATCTATTTCTTTGTAACTTCACAGAATCCCCAAATCATCCATTCAGAGCTAGAAGAAATATTACATTTTCCAACTGCCTCATTTTACAGAAGGGGAAATTGAGTCCCAGTGAGATTAAGTGAATTGCCTAAGTTCAGTGGTTAGTGAGAGACAGAACTACAATTTAAAACCAGATCATCTGGCTTCACATCTGGCATTTTACTGGCATTTAAAATGAGGTATATATCTCATTTTACTGCTGAGGAAACTGAGATCCAAAGAGTGATTTTCTTGTCTGAGATCACACAGTTTGAAACCATCAAAGCCAAGAATTGATACATTTTGTGATTAAGACTAGCAGTCTGGATTTTCACTAGGTTGCTTACCACCACCCCATCACCCATTATGATCCTGCTTACTAGTCTTAATAACATTTTGCCATTCACCTAGAACAGGTGGAGATTCAACTGTCGAGCTCCATTTGCCTTTTCAATGGATTTATTTATTACTCTCTTCTCTTGTCTCTACTATCTGCCTGCCTGTCTGATTCTCATTTCTCATTTTCTCTCCTCCTTTCTGACTCTTTCCCTCTCTCCATTTTCTTGAGACTCTCTTCCTTTCCTCTGTAACCCTTTTCAACTTTCCTCCCTTTTTGCTACCAGCTCTGCAAAGAAAAAATTTTCAAGAAAGAAAAAACACGTCTTGTGTTCTTTCCTAAGCTTATCTGGTTAGACTTCAATTAAATTTTTTTCAACTATTTTAAGTCTCTTTTCTTTTCCCCCTCATCCCTGCTCAACAGACACAGTGGGAGGAACCTTTTTGGCAAATATGTAAAAGCAAGCAAAATATGTCCAAAGTCCAATAGAAGTCCAAAAATAGATGTTATCTTGAACAATTTTCTCACTTGTAAAATGATACAGCTGTCATACCAGCTGACCTTGCAAGGAGCTAGGTGAGGGAGTAAATAGACTTGGAGGTGAGAAGATCTGAATTCAAATCCAGCT
The DNA here is from genome assembly GCA_023553655.1 of Myrmecobius fasciatus. Lineage (NCBI taxonomy): Eukaryota > Metazoa > Chordata > Mammalia > Dasyuromorphia > Myrmecobiidae > Myrmecobius > Myrmecobius fasciatus. The sequence goes on from JAJPUD010003957.1 coordinate 108,206, forward strand.
TCAGACAGGTTACATGACTCTGAGAATGTTATTTAACAGCTTTCCACCCCAATTTTCTCATCTGTAATGCTGAGATAATCAATATAATTAATATCATTATATAATATTAAACAATGGCACCTATCTCCCAGGGTTATTGTGAAGATCTAATGAGATACTGTTAGTAAAGCACCATGTTCATAGTAGCTGCTTAAAAATGTCTCTTTCCTTTACTCTTTAAGGTCCCTTCCAGTTTTAAAAGTACAATCTATTCTCAGTGGGCCCTTCTCCTCTGAAGACCAGGATGGTCTTTCTCCTCCTCTGTCTACCACCAAGATCTTCCATCCTTATATTATATTATAGAATCAAGCCCTTCTTTTGCTCTCTAAGCTGATTATTTAAAATGTTCTCCACAGATGACACTTCCTTTAGTAAGCTCTTACTAGCTAAGGGAGAGAGAATGGAAGTGTTAGGTTGATTGTTGACTAGCCAGCCCCCAAAACTGGAGAGTTTGACTAGCTCCCAGATGATGTTTCTCCAAGGATTAATCTTCAGCATATTCAACAAATTTAATTTCAGATTGTAGTTTACAAGATTTTCTTGCATGGCTTTTAAAAGTAAGAATAATCCTGTTACCATTTTCTTGTGATAAAATTCCAGGAAGCTCCAGGATTTCTTTTTTCTCAATTCTATATAAAACCTTCTTGAAGGAAGAGAAGAGATCCCAAGAGAATAAGGCATCAGCCTGGAGAGGCTCTTCTTTTCTTGTGCAATGGAGAAAGGGAGAGAATTTTCATACTTTGGAAAACCCTTGAGATCCACAAAACTCACATGAAACAAGCTAGCTGTTGCTGCTCTAGACATACTTTCCTTACCTATCCAGCTCTCTGTTCCCTTTGCAGAATTTTCCATGTCTAGAACCCTCTATAGTATAAATATCTAAGACCCATATTCTCAAATTCTCTGTTGAATTTGTGATTTCAATAATTTTAGGACTTCTCTCCAGTGATGATGGCTTACATCTCAAGCTCTTCTTGTCCATTGTTTTCTTTAGTTTCATCACAGAGGGCATACCCAGTGCACTAGAGGCCTTTTTTGCCTTACTTTAGTTTTTCATATCAGACACAGAGCAGTTTTCCTACCCCGTAAAAACATGGTAATGTTTTCTTTAATCTCAAGGTTGTTGTGAAAGTAATTATAATAACTTATTTCCAATTTTACATTATTTAATTTTTCAATATCAAGTGTTTGGTCTCTCCATATGCTATTCCTGGCTTGAAATAATTTTCATTAAAAAAGAGACATCGTAGAGCTCCTCTATAACAAAGAAGAAAATGAGAGAATAACAACAAAACAATAGAGCAAAATTAATCAAAACACCATTTAAATTCAATAGTAAATGCAGTTTTCTGTTATCTCTCTGCCTCTTCAAAGAATAAAGTTATATTCTCACATATCTTTTTCAGATTTTGTCCTAGTTTTATTTTGCATTATATTTATTCATGTATGTTACATAATAATTATTGGCAGTCCCTGGTATTTAACTCATTGGAGAGCAGCAAGTATATCTATCCATGAGCCAACAAGGGGCTTGGGGAGAGTGAGAGGTTAGGAATAGTTTTCTGTTTCTTTCTTGCTAACATAATGGGGTTGTTTTAAATGGCTTCATATGTTTCTTCTAGTTCTAGGTCTATGGACAGTCCCTAATAGGATGCTTTATTAAGTAGGAGTAGGAAAGACTCTGGATAAGTATATAGCAAATCACTCCAGTATTTTTGCCAAGAAAATCTCAAATGGGGTCATGAAGAGTTGGACATGACTGAAATAAATGAACAACTGAACAATAATAAAAAGGGAAACTTTGAGCAACTGAGAGAGAAGAAGCAAGAGGACAAGTGATGGGAAGTGTAAAATATAATTTCTCTTATTCTATATAACAGTAGAGTTTAAAGGTATTCCAGATGTCATGAGATGCAACCTTTCTATGATATGTCCTTCAGAATATAGAGGTGGATAGACTTTAGAGACCAAAAAGTCTAATTCTCTCTTTTTTATGGAGGAGGAAACTGAGGCCCACGCTCAGTGACTTGCCCTAAATCACATAGGAAGTAAATAGCAAAACTGAATTTGAACTCAGGTCCTGTGACTTAAGTTTAGCTCTTTTTGCATTGTACCACATTGCCTCATCTGTTGCTTAAACATCTCCAGGCATGTCGCTCTGAAGAATGTAAGCTTCCTATTTTTCTTCTTACCCCCAGAAAGTTAGACAGGATATGGTATATTTTAGGCATTGAAAAAAATGCTCGTGGGTTTCTTGGAAGTTCATCCTTCTATGTACCTGAAATAGCATCTCGGTATCATCTTTCCATGAGTCATCTGGAATGCTTCACTTACCTGCCATGAATTTCAACTGGTTCTCTGAATCCATATTAAGCTCTTGGAATATTAAATCTCAAAGATGTCACAGGGGTAGAGACTGCATCTTTGATTTTATTGACAGCAGAAATGTTGAAATGAGGAGGCAAAGACTGAATTCTCTATAGCTTATTGTCTTACAGTTGAATTTTGAGACATTTGACGATTTGCCCAGTTTCACAGTCAATATGTTTCAGAGGGAGGACTTGAATCCTGATCTTCCTAGCATTAAGGTTAACAATCTATCATGATGTCTCCTTGTCTTTCTGCTGTAGCAAGCATCAAATTCAACTTTTTCAACTTATTTATTTTAAAATAATCCATAACCTTTTTATTTTGTTGAAAAAATTTCCCGATATACCACCATCATGGAACTTTCTTTGCAGAAAACCCAAATGATTGGGCAACTATATGTGACAAAACATGCAACAATACATAATCATTCTTCACAGTGCTCTCAACCTGCTCAAGGACATGGGTTGGGAGTGGGGCAATGTTTAAAAGCAAATAGTGAGGGCTGCTAGGTGGTGCAGTGGATAGAGCACCAGCCCTGAAGTCAGGAAGACCTGAGTTCAAATTTGGCCTCAAGACACTTAACACTTCCTAGTTGTGTGACCCTGGGCAAGTCACTTAACCCCAATTGCCTGAGCAAAAAAAAAAAAAAAAAAACAACCAAACAAAAAAAAAAAACCCAAACACCAAAAAGTCTGCCTAATTCCTCTCAGTATATCAAGTCAAAGAATATCAAGTGTACAAACTCATTCATTTATCCAACAGAAATGCCATGGCACAGTAGAAAAAATTCTGGATTGTTTAAATAATTTTATTTTAAAAATTGAATATAATTGAATTTATCAAACTATAAGGTTTATAAAGTGCTTTCTACAACAATATAGTGAATTAGATGATTCTACTATCACCAGTCCCATTTAACTGATGATGAAACTGATGTCTATGGAGTAACTCTCTCTGAATTGCAATCTAGAAAAGAGTAGAACAGGGATATGAACATAGGTTCTTCAGTTACAAATCCAGAAGAAATGAGTGAACAGGTTTGATTTAAGTAGATGCTATATAGATTTTACTGAGGGCAATCAGATAGACCTTTATTGCATTTCTATAATCTTTCCCATGATTTCAAGCTGGTCTCTCCTTAAGGATCATTGTCAAGGTCAATTGGGCAGTATGCTCTGTACCACTCTCTCCACTTATCACCAAACTCTAATGGCTCCCTATAGCCTATAGGATCATTGGCATTTAGTCCCCTTTAAAATTTGACTCAATTCTTCCTTTCCTACTTATTGGTGGTGATGTTATTGTTCAGTTATGCTGGACTCTTTACAATACTTTTTGGGGTTTTCTTGGCAGAGACACTGAGGGAGCTTGCCATTTTCTTCTCCAGTTGATTTTACAGATGAGGAAACTGAGACAACTAGGGTTAAATGACTTGCTGTGGGTCACACAGCTAGTGAGTGTCTGAGGCTAGATGTGAACTCATGAAGATGAATCTTCCTGATTCTAGGACTATTCACCATGGTACCACCTAGAGTTCAGCCAAACTAGCTGTCTTGCTGTTGTTCACATACTACAGGCAATCTATATCCCTATTCCATGTCTGCCTCAGTAGTTCCCTTTGCAATGAATGAACTTCTTCCTCAACTTCACTTCCAAGAAACCCCAGTTTCCTTCAGAGCTCAGCTTAAGCTCCAGAATCTACATTAAGCCTTTTGACTTCCTTATCTGCTGATGTCTACCTTAAATATTGCAATTTATTTTTTGTACAACTTTTGCCTTGTAATAATGTAAGATGTATCAGCAAGGGACTATTTCTTCTAGTTCTACTTTTCTAGCTTCTAGCACACAATAGTTTCTTAAAAATATTCATTTTTGATATGACCTCTGTCAGCTAGAGAACCCATACATTTCCACTATGTCCTTGAAATTATATCTTGTTACTCTAGCGATTTTAGATTCAGAACTGTGGATTCATCATGAAGGGAACTCTGGTTAAGGAAACTCTCCTATCAATTTAGTTCAAGGACTATTCTGCAATTTATTGTCTTATAGAATTACATTGGGCACTGAAAAGTTAAGTTCTAGGTTTACACAGCCTTTGATTGGCAGACTTGGGATCTGTACCAATATCTTCCTGACTTTGATGTTGTCTCTTTATCCACTGCATTAAGGTGCCTCTCCTTGTCATAGAATTTCTGTATCACTTACATTTCAATGTATAGAATGATATCCCATCTATCTCTTGGTAAATATAAGCTCCTTGAAAGCCAATGAAGTTTTCACTCTTGTCTTTGTAGTCCTAGTGCCCAGCACAGTGATGCCATAAGGAAATAACCTAGTGACTGCTTTCTGAGTTTAATCAAATATAATCTTACTGAATATTAACACGTACAATAGTGGAATAAGATTAGTAGCTCAGAAGCTCTAGGGTATCTGATCATAGCTGCATGATGGTTTTATTATCTGAGCTCTTAGGTTTCCTATCATATCAAAGTTAGAAGGAAAAACACAGTCCTTGACCATACTGACCCATGATATGGATGAGAAAGGCTCACAGGAGCTCTTAACCTTTTTAGTGTCATTTTGGCAGCTTTGGAAAACTATGGATTATTTCTCTGAATTATATTTTAGGTACATAAAATGAAATATAGGGAATTGCAAGAGAAACCAATTATATTGAAATAAAATTATCAAAAATTTTCAAAAAACTGATTGACCTCAGTTTGAGACACTTGCCATTTCAGAGACCTACAGAAATAATGGTATCGGTTCAGTCAGGCCTTTCATTTTATACTTGCTTAGATCCCTAGTTGAACCTTGACCCTTTCCTGAGAAGGGGATTTCCCTAATTTACCCCTAGTTCTCTATTAATCAATTCTCACTGACACTGGCTTCCAGTGAATAGGTCAATATTATCTGCATTCAGTGAACAGATAGATGACTTATAGCTGATGATGGCAGAAGAGCTTATGGTATACAAGTCCTCACTGAGGAGCTCCACATGCTAAAAACAACAGTTGGTGGAAACCTCTCAGGAACTCACTACCTTAATCAATATATTTGCCAAATGCTGGCTTGGAGAGAATGTTGGATCCAATGACAAGGTCTTTCTGCCATTACCTGGAATATCCCAGATTTTTTCTTTAGGGAACTCAAAGGAACTTTTAGGATTTCTGTCCTAGGATAATGTTTAATGGTCTCTACTCCCCTTCCACCTAAGATATTTTTTTTACAATTCAAGCTAAGACATTCTATCTAGTAAGGCAGGCAAAGCAAATCCTTGAATATATATATATATATGTATATATGTATATACATATATATATATATATAGTCTTTAGTATATTTCTGCAAGGAATATTTTAGGAATCCAGTGAGATATTAGGCAGTTTCTTCCTTGAGTGTATATATATATATATATATGTATTTTATATATATATATGTATATATATATAGTCTTTAGTATATTTATGCAAGGAATATTTTAGGAATCCAGTGAGATATTAGGCAGTTTCTTTATATCCCCAAGTGAGAATCATCATATTTACATATTTTAATAGATATTTACGGATGAAGTTCGGAAAACAACTCTGAGATTGATTTGATGAAAGGCTCAGATAGGTGTAATATTAGAGTTTCAGCTTTAGACTGTTTCATGAAGGACTCATCACTATAGGCTCACCTAACATTGAGAGAGTAACCCTCAAATCAGTGGGAAAATGCCAAGAGCAGCTCTAGCAAACACAAGACCCAGGGAAAGAAAAAAAAATATGACCACAGTTATAGCAATAACAACAATAGTAAAATTATATGGCATACATTATAAATTATACATTATAGTTATAGCTGGTATTTCTATAGCTTTCTTTAAAAAATTGAGATTAACAAATACCAAATACAATGATCATTTTCACATATATAATAGAACAGAAAAAGAGGTTTATATATAAAACCACAGCTCTCAAAGTGGCTGAATTTTCTTTTAAAGTATATAATAAATCCAACATGTGACTTTCAAAACTATCCGTTTTGTCTATGATTATTTCTGTCCTTTTGTTTTCTTCTGTATATGTAAAAATGCTTCAACATTTTTGAGGAGGGACAGGGTGAATAGAGAAAGAAATGTATAAACAGAGGAAAATGATATGGTGGGAAATTAGTTATTAATCATAACTGGGAATGTGAATAGGATGGTGGATTAAAAACAAGAATCCTTGGGGCAGCTAGGTGGTACAGTGGATAGAGCAAAAATGGATCTAATGAAAAGAGATAGGGAAAGAAATTACATCTTGCTAAAAGGTACCATAGACAATGAAGTAATATCAATATTAAATATATATGCATTAAGTGGTATAGCATACAAATTCTTAGGGGAGAAATTGTGAGTTTTAGGAAATAACAAAAAATAACATACAGCAAAACTATACTAGTTGGGGATTTCAACATCTCCCTTTCAAATATAAATAAATTTAATTAGGAAATAAAGAAGAAAGAAGTTAAGACGGTAAATGGAATTTTAGAAAAGTTAAATATGATAAACTTCTGGAGAAAATTGAATGGGCATAGAAAAAAAAACATATTGTATGTGCTGTTCATATCACCTACAAAAAATTGGCCATGTATTAGGGCATAAAAATTTCACAATAAAATGTAGAAAAGTAGATATAATCGAGGTATCATTTTCAGATCATGATGCAATAAAAATTTTGTGTAATTAAAGGTTATGGAAAGATAGACTGAAAGCAAATTATAAACTAAATAATCTGATGATAAAGAATGAATGGGTCAAACAATAAATCTTAGAAACAATAATATTATTAAAGAGAATGACAACACAGCAAAACTTATGGGATATAGACAAAGAAGTTCTCTTAATGTTTACATAAATAAAATAGAATTAAAAATCTCCAATTAAATACCAAATTAGAAACTTTGAAAATCAGGGAGAGAGTAAAAAAATGAAAGTAAGAAAACTATTGAACTGATAAAACAAAACTAAGATTTGGATTTATGAAAAGAAAAAAAAATAAACTTTTGGTTTATTTCATTAGAAAAAAAGACCAAATTACCAGTATCAAAAATGAGAATTATGAATTTCCTACCAATAAAGATAAAATTAAAACAATAATTAGGCATAATTTTTCCCAATAATAAATTGACAATCTAAGTAAAATGGATGAATATTTCAAAAATATAAATTTTCCAGATTAATGGAAGAGGAAATAAAATACTTAAATAACTCTATTTTAGAAAAAAAAATTGAACAAGCCATAAATGAGTCCTTAAGAAAAAGTTTCCAGAACCAGATAGATTTACAAGTAAATTCTATCAAACCTTTAAAGAACAATTAATTTCAATACTATATAAATTATTTGAAAAATAGGTGGAGTCCTAGTAAATTCTTTCTCTGATACCAAAACCAGGAAAAAGCAAAACAGAGAAAGAAAAGTATAGACCAATTTCCTTAATGAATATTTATGTAAAAAAATTAAATACAATTTTAAAAAAGATTACAGCAATTTGTCATCAGGATAACACACTTTGATCACATAGAATTTCTGCCAGGAATTCAGGCAGAAAATTATCAGGAAAAATGGTCACCTTAATAGCAAAATTAATAGGTATCATAATTTTCTCAATAGATGCAGAAAAAAAATCTTTTGTTAAAATACAGTACCATTCTTATTTAAAATAAAACACTAGAGAGCATAAAGGGAGTTTTCCTTAAAACAATAAGCAGTGTTTATCAAAAATCATTAACAAGCATTATATGTAATGGAGATAAGCAAGAAGCATTCCCAGTAAGTTGAGGGGTGAGACAAGGATGCTTATTACCAATACTATTATTCAAAACTGTGCTAGAAATGCTAGCTTAAGCAATAAGAGAAGAAAAAGAAATTCAAAAATTAGAATAGAAAATGACTATCACTGCAGATGATATGATGGAATGCTTAGGGAATCTTAGAGAATTAACTTTAAAAAACTACTTGAAACAAATTAACTTTAGCAAAATTACAAGATATAGGACAAACCCACACATATCACCAGCATTTCTTTACTTGATCAATAAAGCCCAGCAGCAAGATATAGAAATTGCATTTAAAATAACTATAGACAAAATAAAATATTTGGAATTCTATAAGAATACAAGTCGGTCCCTCCTTCTTTCTCTCCCTCCCTTCCTCCTTCCCTCCTTCCTTTCCTTCCTTCCTTTCTTCTTTTTAAAACCTATCACTTTTAACAATACTCTTTTTCCTTCCACCTTCTCCTCAAATTGGAAAAATAAAACCTAGAAACTCACATCTGTAACAAACGTGCATTAGTCAAGCAAAGTAGCTTCCCACATTGCCCATGTACAAGATGTAAGTCTTACTATCACCTTAAGTTCATCACCTCCCTGTCAGGAGGTAATTGCATCAATGAAACTTCTTTGTTTTTTCAAACTTGTTTGACTTTACAATGTTTTTGTTCTTTAAATTGTTTTTTTCTTTCTGCTCACTTCACTCTGTCGGTTATACAAATCTTTTCAGACTCCTCTGAAATCATTATATATATCTTTTCTCATAGAACAAAAATAACATATTACATTGATATTTCATAATTTGTTCATTCTTTTTTATTTTATGGACACCTTTTTAGTTTTCAGTACTTGGTATATTTTTGCACATGTTGATTTTATACTCTTTCTTCAATCTCATTAGGGCATAAGGTTTTTTGTTGGGTAAAAGGTTGAGTGTTCATTTTTTTAGCATAGTTCCAAATGGCTTTCTAGAAGGTCCAGAATAATTCAATACCACTATATTAATTTACTTATTTTCTTGAAGCCCCTCCAACTGCTTCCCTTTTTCTCCTTTTTGCCAACATGATGCATAACAGGTAAAATTCCAGAATTTTTCAAAATTTGTATTTCTTTAATTATTATTCATTTGCAGATTTTTTTCATTAGTTGTTGAAAATTATACTTTCTTCTTTTGAAACTGCTTGTTCTCATAGAGCATTTATCTGTTGAAGAATGACTCTCATTCTTATAAATTTAATTCATTTCCTTACATATCTTGGATCTGAGACGTTTAACAAACAGGCTTAAAAGATTTTCCTCAACTAATTATTTCCTTTCTCTTTTTAATTGATTTTATTCATGCAAAAATCTTTTAATTTTAAGTAATCAAACCCCTTACCTTATCTTCTGGTATTTAGTCATACATTCTTCCCTTAGCTAGAGTTGTGAAAGGTATTTTCTTCCTTTCTCTTCTAATTTGATTGTGATATGAACTTTTACATCAAAGTCATGAATTCATTTGCAGTTTATTATGATATATGATAAACTGGCATGAGTCTACCATGTGGTAAATTTGTACCATATGTTACACAATTTGGTCTATATCTAATTTCTTGCAGACTTCTTTCCAGTTTTCCCCTCAGTTTTTGCCAAATAGTTTGTCCTTACCTTAGGAGTTAGTGTCCTTGGGTTTAGCAAGCCCTTTGCTAATATGTTCATTTGCTTCCATATGTTATGTTCATAATCTGTTCCTCTGATTGTCCTCACCATTTTTCATCAGTACAAAATGTTCTTGATAATTATTGCTTTCTAATACAGTTTGAGATTTGTACTATGAGGACTTCTTTGTTCTCACCTTTTTTAATATTTTTCTTGAGGTTCTTGACCTTTTCTCCCTTCAGATAAATTTTATTACCTTTTTTCTATCTTTATAAAATAATCCTTTGGCAGTTTGATTGTTATGGAACTGATTAAGGAAATTAATTTAAGTAATATTATCATTTTTATTATATTGCTTTGGTCTATGTACAATAGCTGACATTTCTATTACTTCTTAAATTTTTCATATCACTTTATATTCCTTCCTCCTTTTGAAATTCACAGCAATACTATGTGATAGCTATTGCCCATGTTATGATTTCCATTTTGCAAATGAATTGCAGAAAGACTAAGTGATTTGTTCATAGTTATATAGCAAGTAAGTTTTGAAACTATCTGAATCCCAATCTTTCTGTTTTGAAGACTAACACTAACCACTATGCATATTACTTCCCTACATGTCTAGGTTGTCTGTTTTTTTGAGACTAGAGATTTGGGGAAGAGATGCTGTGAGATGTGCATCTGAAAGAAGTCTCCCTGAGATTCTAACAATAGAATCACACTTTCCTCAAACTCTGGAGGCTCCCTTGGGTAGACCCTTTGGAAATAATTTTTTGAATTTAACTGAAACTATTATAAAGTTTTCTAATACTTTCAATTTATGGTCAAGGGAGATCCACCAAATGCCACCAAGTCAGGAAGTTACAAAAGCTTTTCATAGGGAATTGCCTTCTATTTATCTAACTGAACTTAAATTCACTACTCCTTACATCATTGCCTGTGCCCCATTTATTGGTAATACTCATGATTAAGCTGCCAGGCAACTGAGTGTTAGACTAGTCCCCTGTAGATCAGGAGTCCACTACAAACTTTGTCTTGATTTAAACCTAGAGAGAATTATCAGCAGAGATCCCATGTCATTCCAATGGAATCTGAAACAATGAGTTGGAACCCACTTTGTGGGTTCCAACATTGATTCAGATTGAAATATGTTTAGAAGAATTGCACATTTTAACCTGTATTGGACTGCTTGTTATTTGGGGGAAGGGAGAGTCGGGGAGAGAGGGAGAAAACTTTGGAACACAAGGTTTTGTAAAGGTGAATGATGAAAACTATCTTTACATGTATTTGGAAAAATAAAATACTATTACAACAAAAATATAGAAATACTCTAAGACAAAACAAAACAAAACAAAACAAAACAAGCCAGTGATTCAGGAAAAGTCTGAAAGTCTGAGTGGGGAAATAATTGTGAAGCAACTAGCTTTAATATGATCCTGCCTCTACCAGTAGTAGTAGGAATAGCAGGAATAGGAGAGAGTAGTAGAAAAAAGAAGAAAGAAGAAAAAGGAAGAAGAAGAAGAAGAAAAGAGGAAAAAAGAAGATGGAGAGGGAGAGGGAGAGAAGAAGGAAGAGAAAGAGGAAGAAGGAGAGGAAGAGGGAGAGGAGTATGAGAAAGAAGAAAAGGAAGGAGGAGGAGTTGTAGTAATAGTTGTAACAATAGTAGTAGTAACAAAGCAGTAGTAGTAATTGTTGTAATTATAGCATCAGCAGCAGGAATAATTGATTAGTTAGTGTTGCATAATTTATATATCTTGTAGGACCTGGCAAAAGTCACTTTATGCTCTAAATCCATGAGGCAAATTATCAAAAACAGCTGTGGGCTAAATCCAGACATAGTATCCCAGACAATACCAATAATGGAATGTTAGTGCAGTTGAAAAAGAGTTGTCCTCACATAGGCCATTTTGTTGTATGACCTACATATTCTTGAAGTCCCAGTGGTGGATTGATCTACTTGGCCAGGTGATCCTATAGAAATTTTTGAAAAGAAAAAGAACTTAAAACAGAAATTCATCTGGTCTCCTATCTCTCCCAACAGAATTGGTCTGCTATCCTTTAAAAGAAAAATGGGAAATGATATCTCTGATATGACTATAGTGTCCTGAATTCCATACCCACCTGGGACTAGAACTCCTTACCCCTGACACTTGGATTAATCATTAAGTTGGTAAGGAAGGAGAATATTATTGACCAAAATGAACCTTTAGGGAGACACACAGATTGCCTACTACTCCTTGTTTCTTTTTATCCACAATCTCCTGGCTCTTGTGAAATATATGAAAATTGGTCTCTGACATTTGGTTTGTGCAATACCTCGTAATCTCTCATTGATTTGTAAATTAAATTTTATAAAACCTGATGAATGGGGGAGGAGTCAGAGATGGAGACAGTTTATTGCAGTGGCATTTTCATCTACTTCCCATGTCCTGAAGCAAATTTACTAAACAAACACCCACATCAGTAGTAGCTGTTTGTCAAATTGGAGAGTTGTCTATATGAGAAGAAAGAGATGGAGTTGTTGGGGTCATATAATTATCCAACATGATATCTGTATAAATACATGCAAAATGGAATTTTTTGCAATTAGTTACTCCAATGAAAGAATGGAGCAATTCTTCCTCTTTGTGGGATGTTAATACTGCTTTGTTCCTGATTCTCCATCTAAATAATTTTTCAACAATTTGATGCAATACCTGGCGACTTTCCAGTGGACAAAATATACCAAAAGCTCATTTGTGGAGCCACAAACCTATTCCACTTCACTCCCTAATTAGATATATGTGTGTCTGCAGAAATGGTGACTCCTAAATCCAGATAATATTGTTATAACTTTCCCAAGTTCTGAGTGGTGGGCATAGGGAAATCCCCTCTTGAAAAGAATTTTTTAAAAATGAGAAGTTCTAGATGGGTCAACAGCCATATTTTTCCACATGCCCAAATTATAGCATCATAGGTTTAGAGTGGAAAGGGAATTTACATATCTCTATTACATCCCCTCACTTTGCAGTTGAGGAAGTCAGTATTATAAGAGGGGAAGTGATTGGTTTAGATTTGAATTTTAACCCTTTGACTTCAAATTCATTGTTCCTACAAAAGGAAAGAAATGAGCAAATGAGCAAGTATAGAGATTCACTCTAGATCAGTGCTGCATCAAGAGAAGAAAATATAGGGTATTTTGGTGAGGTCACTATTTGTTAAATTCATCCCAATTAATTCCACTCCCCAAGTTTCTGTAGTGGTCTTGTCCATCCTCAATTAATGTGTCAGATAGTTATATGTATTATTTCTGTGCCTGTTCATTTATGCAAGCTAAAGCTCACATTGTTTATTAGCCCTGGATGAAGATCTTGGGCCAAAGGAGGCATCTAATTAGTCAAATAATGCCTCTTCTTTTATTTCTTGTGAATAAATATCTGGCCTTGATTCACTGCCCAGATAACTGTCACAGTCAGTAGGAAAATGGAACAAAGACCTAGGATGGTCATCATTTTGATTCTTCACCCAGGGGAGACTAAAGTCATCAAAGGGCTTCTTTGCATTTCCCTGAAAGACACCCTTCTTGCCCTGTTCTCCCTGATCCTATCTCCTCCAGCCCCCAACCTAAGTCTCCCAAAGGAGTAGTTCAGAGAAAAGAAAGTACAGTGTTCAATCCCAACCACCAGGAGGGCTTTATAGAACTAATCAGCATTCATAAATGAAGATTAATGACAAGGCAAACAACCCCACTGAGTGATAACTCCAAAGCCTGACCTAATCTTAATGAAATCTACAACATATATTTATATACATAATGACTTTCTCCTGCCTTGAATTTAACTTGCTTGGGCTGGTTAGAAATGACATACACAATGGCTGTGCCTGTCGCTTGCCCTATTTCAAAGAAGCTCCCAGCCAGTTTAGGCAACCCTGCTGAGGCAGGGCAAGATATAACCACGTTTTCTTGTTTCCTTTTAACTCCTTGGCTTCCTAGAAAGGGGGGGGGGGAAGATTACTCCCAGAGAGCAAGATGGGGGGTTTAAAGTACACTGTCCTGAAAACAGGAAGACCATGATACTCATCTTGCCTCTGCTTCCAGTGTTTGGCATATTGCTTCACCTCTCAGATTTTAGCAATTTGAAATCAGTAAGATAAGAGTTCTAAGATAATTTCTAGGTTAAGCAATCTGTGTTTTAATGTTTTCTGTTCTAAAAACCTTCCCAGCCTTGACATTTAATGCTTGAGGTCCTAATCTAATCTAATCTGAGATCTAATCCTCAATGACCAGAATATGAAATCTGGGAGGGACCTTAGAACATGGAACGACAGAGCTGTGAAGGAGCTTAAAATATAGCTGGGAAGAAGCTTAGAATATCACTCCCAGCTCTGATGTTCCATATTCGAAAGTCTTTCCCATATCTGACTTTCTAGATCCTCAATGCTTCCTAATTCTAAATTCTATGCTCTAAATTTCCTCCCAATTATGACATCCTATATTCTAAGGTCCTTCTCTGATTCATAATTCCATATTCTAAGGTCCCTCCTGGATCTCCCATTCTGGGTGCTGAATGGGAGATTCAGCTCTAAGCTGCTTTCCAATTCTAAATTTTATGTTCTAACATTCCTCCCAGCTATAAGATGCTATATTCTAAGCTCCTTCTCAATTCTATAATTCCACATTTTAAAATCCCTTCCAGATCTCCCATTTTGGGCTCTGAGACCTCTCTCTGTTCCAGCACATTATACTCTGACATTTTATGTATTAAGGTCCTTTGCAACTTTAATATCTAAAACAAGCCAGTATATTTATGTAATGCATAGTAGGTCTTGTGGGAGGCAAGGAAGGAGAGTGATGAATATGTATGAGCATGATCAAGAGGGCATAATACAATGCCTCCCCAAAAGGTCAGGGAAGACCATAACGCCAAATTCGAGCTGGTCACGGCTATTGCCAACTTACTCAAGCTGGTAACCTTTCAATTATTCACACTGACAGGGAAGGAAGCTTCTACATTCCCAAATAGTTAGTAAGCCAAATATTTCTGTTATTTGACTTTGAAATGTGCTTTTGAAATAGGAGTTGGTCTGATTCAGAATTACTAGCTTTCTTTGATATTTCAGAGGATCTGAGATCTCAACAATGTCTTTATGCCTTCAACTGATGCAAATGGCAATCCATCTAATCTTTCTTATCCTGGGTGACTTTCTGTTATGGTTTCTCATAAATCCTCTAATGATTATCTACCTAACATTCTAGAGACCTTCTTCTGATCTTTTAAATATTTCTGTGAATAGCAATGTGACTAATTATCATGCTGTCAATCTGTTAATAATCATTCTTACTATAGGATTATTCTTCCTTTTCCCAACACACACATGCTTGATGGTAATATTGATATTAATTTTCATGCTAACATTTTGAAATCTAATGATAATTGTCACAAAATTTTCCATAACCCCTTTGGTTCACCTATTTTTTCCCTTCTGACACAACAGTGCAATGTTATCAATCATACAGTATTGATGGGAAAATATTGATCTAAGAAGATGACTTTTGTGGCAAAAATAATTGTGGATCTTTGAAAGTTCTGTTTAATTTCTTAAAATGTGATCTGGTATAGCATCCTATTCCCAACATCTCTGGTTCCAGATCATTATCCATCACCAATACTTATTCGAGACATATATAGTAATGGACCATTTCAATTGACTTCCATACAACTTCATACTACAAATTTAGCAATATATTTTTATGTCTAGTTGTGTGGTTTTCCTTTGTAAATTCCTAGTTTATCTTTTGTCGGGTCGTGGAACACCTTGAGAAAATTTTATATTATGATAATTTCAACAAACAAGGGTAGCTGGGGGTTCTCAAAAATGACCATTCATCTTCTATCTGTGCTTTTACAATCCATCCTTCAGAACTATGATAAAAATCTTTGTCAAACATTTGTATCTCTTAATATTGACCTTACATAATATTGACACAGTCTCATTGTGGTTGAATCTGTCATGAAATCTTGTATAACCTTAATATATGCCTTATATACAGCTTATTAGAAAGAGAATGTAAGACTGCATTTTGATTTACTAAGTCAAATGCTTTTAGGAGAAGGTGGGACTCAACAAATAGCACTTAGAGGTTTTATAATCTCTATAATTCTTAGTAAAATATGTGACTCTGAACATGTGATGCATTATTAAAAAGAAACAGCCTAAGAAAGCTGCTATTTCTCTTATGTTTCCAGAAAGCTTACCCTGTATTTGGATATAGACCATAAAGATTGTGATAACCAGATGGATCTGCAATTGCTTATATTTCCCTGGTAATGAGTTTTGGGGTAATAATTATGCCTAAAATATTTTACTTTCTTTGAGAATCTTCCTCTATTTGAATTACTTTGAAAATGTGTCCCTTAGAATATTTAATATTGGAGGGTTTTTGGAAAGACATATATAGTTATGCATTGTTGTTGAATTGTGAATTGTTACAACCAATCTGGAAAGAAATTTAGAATTATGCAAATACAGCATCTAAGTTATCTATATCCTTTGACCTAGAATTTTCTCTGGTATCCACATACATAAAGTAGTAATTTACAAAAAGAAAGGCTCCAAATGAACCAAAATATCCATAGGAAGAGTTTTCATGGTAGCAAAAAACTGGATACAAAGTAAATGACCATTGATTGGGAAATAATTAAAATATTGTGTCATATGAATATAATGGGATATTGCTGTGCATTAAAATTAATATGATGGGATGGCATAGAAAAAGGAACCAGAAGTATCAAGTCAGAAAAAAATTACATATATATATATATATATATATATATAATCACAACAACAACGTCAATGGAAAAGAAAACTACAACAAACCAAAAAAGGAATATTATGAAATTATAAATAAGAAATTTAGCCCTACGGAAGAAATTTTAAAAGAAATCTTTCTCTACTCCTTTTTCTGAGATTGGTAAGAGTGTATAAGTGTAGAACATTGCATGTGATGTATTGTTTATGTATTTATGGTACATGTTTTTGCTTGTGCATTTATGTATTTGTTATTAATTGCTGATCTTTCTTCCTCTTTTAAAAAAAATTCTTTGTTATGATGGATGACTCTCTTGGAGGTGGGAGTAGAAGTATAGATATGCTTAGTGACAGAAAAACAAAAGTTATTTTAAAAATTAACATTTTGTCCCCTTCAATATGCATTTATTTTGTCAGATTAATTTATTTTCCCCATATTTATTTTCACTAATTGTTGTCTTCTTTTAGATTAGAGTGGGATACTGAGGTAGTAGTGGATCTACTCATTTATTTTTCCTTTCTTAATAGCATTTAATCCCCCCCAGTATTTTTACCATTTGTTTTTTATAAGATTATGAGTTCTGAATTTTTCTCCCTTTCTCTTTCCTTCTACTTCTTTCTTCTAAAGATGGTAGACAGGTTCTCATAGTTTATAATGTGCTATCATGTAAAACATATTTCCATATTAGTCACGAATGTGAAAGAAGAAACAAATTAAAAGAAAAAAGCATAAAAAAGAATAAACTGAAAAAAATTATGTTTTTATCTGCATTTTAAAACTATCAGTTCTTTTTCTGGTTGTGATTAGTATTTTCTTTTATGAGCACTTTCTACTTGTCTGGGATCATTGTTTTGCTGAGAAGAGCTGAGTCAATCATAGCTGATCATCAGTTTATACAAGTCTTTCTAGGTTTTTCTGAAAACTGCCTGTTCATTGTTTCTTATTGCACAATAATATTCCATTACATTCATATTCTCAAGCTTATTCAGCTATTCCCCAAATAATGGGCACCCCCTCATTTTCCAATATTTTGCTTTAAATACAAAAGGGGCTGCTTTAAATAGTTTTGCACATGTTAGTCCTTTTCCTTTTTTCAATGATCTTTTTTGGGATACAGATCTAGTAGTGGTATTGCTGGATCAAAGATAGTGCACAGTTTGCTTGTCCTTTGGGCATAGTTCCAAATTGCCGGCCAGAGTGTTTGAGTCAGCTGCTGGAATTTGCTGGTTATATGAAGAACTGCTAATGATTTTTGTGGGTCTATTTTATATCTTGCAACTTTGCTAAAATTGTTTATTATTTCAAATACTTTTTAGTTAATGGTCTAGGGTTTTTAAAGTATATAATCATATAGCCTCCAGATAGTGATAGTTTTATTTCCTCATCACCTAATTCTTTCAATTTCCTTTTCTTCTTTTATTGCTAAAGCTAACATTTCTATTATTATATTGAATTACAATGGTGATCATGGGCATCTTTATTTCAACCCTGATCTTATTGAGAAGACTTCTAACTTATCCCCATTATAGATAATGCTTGCTAATTGTTTTAGATAGATACTGCTTATCATTTTAAGGAACAGTTCTTTTATTCCTATAATCTCTAATGTTTTTAATAGGAATGGGTACTGTACTTGTCACAAGTTATCTTTTTTTAGCATCTTTTGAGATAATCATGTGATTTCTGTTGGTTTTCTTATTGATGTGGTCAATTACATTGATGGTTTTCCTAATATTGAAATAACCCTGCATTCTTGACATAATTTTCACTTATTCTTAGTGTGTAGTCTTTGTGATATATTGTTATAATTGCCTTGGTAGTATTTTGTTCAAAATTTTGCATCAATATTTATTAGGAAAATTGGTCTATACTTTCTTTCTCTCTTTTTGCTCTTTCTGGTTTAGCACCATTTTTGTGTTTTATGAGTTTTGTAGGACTTCTTCTTTGCCTATTTTCCCAAGTAGTTTATATAATATTAGAATTAATTGTTCTTTAAATGTTTAGTAGAATTCACTCATGAATCCATTTGGTCCTGGAAATTTTTTTACTAAGAAGTTTGTTGTCTTGTTCAATTTCTTTTTTCTAAGATGAAGTAATTTAGGGCTTCCATTTCCTGACTACTAACCTGGGTAATTTATATTTTCCTAAATATTTGTCAATTTTGCTCAGATTGTCAGATTTATTGGCATATAACTGGGCAAAATATTTCCTAATGATTACTTTAATTTCTTTTTCATTAGTGCTGATTTCACTCTTTTTATTTTTAATACTGGATTTAATTTTTTTTCTTTTTAAAAAATCAAATTAACCAATGGCTTATCTTTTTTTCCCATAAATCCACTTTCCAAACTTTTTATTAACTCAGTAGATTAAAAAAAACTTTAAATATTATTATTCTCATCTTTGATTTTTAAGATTTCCAATTTGGTGCTCGATTGGGGATTTTTTATTTATTTTTATTTTTTATTTTATTTATTTATTGCTTTTTTGCTGAGGAAATTGAGGTTAAGTGACTTGTCCAGAGTCACATAGCTAGGGAATGTTAAGTGTCTGAGACCAGATTTGAACTCAGGTCTTCCTGACTTCAGGGCTGGTGCTCTATCCACTGTGCCACCTAGCTGCCCCTCAATTGAGGATTTTTAACTTGTTTTTTTTTTTTTAAGTTTTTTCCCCTTTAGTTGCACAACCAACTGACCAATCTTTTCTTCTTCCATTTTATTTCTGTAAGAATTAAGAGATGAATTTTCCTCCCAGTACTGCTTTTGCTGTACACAAATTTTGGCATTCTATCTCATTGTTATCATTCTCTTTCATAAAATTATTGATTGTTTCTATGATTTGTTCTTTTATCTAATTATTCTTTATTATTAGATTATTTAGTTTTCAATTATTTTTAATGTATTTTCTTTTTGCTTAATGTAATTTTATTGCATTATGATCTGAGTAGAATAAATTTAATATTTCTGTCTTTTTCAAATTGATTTTAAGGTTTTTGTTGTTGTTGAATTTATTGAGGGGACAGTTGACAGTTATCTATTTCTTCCTATAGTTCACAACTTCTTTAAGATTTTGTGTGCTATACCACTTAGTGAAGTTTTTTTTTTTTTTTTAATTTTTGGTGTTGAGTATTTATATTGCTTCATTTTCTATGGCTCTTTTAGCAAAATGCAGTTTCCATACTTATTTTATTATATCTATTTTTGCTTTTGTCTTTTATAAGACTAGGATTTCTATTTCTGCTTCTTTTTTTTCTTCAGCTGAAGCATAGTAGATTCTGCTCTAAACCCTTATTTTTCTTTCATGAGGGTCTCTGGTTCAAATATATTCCTTGTAAACAACATATTGTAGGATTCTATTTCTCATTTCACTCTGCTATCTGCTTCTGTTTTATGGGAGAGTTCATCCCATTCACATTCACCATTATGATTATTACCTGTGTATTTCTTTTCATCCTATTCTTCCTCCTTTTTGCTTTCCTTTCCTTTCACCTTTTCCCTCCTTTAATGTTTTGCTTTTGTCTGTCACTTTCTCTGATATGCCCTCCCTTTTATCAGTGTCCACTACACCTTAACGTTCTCCCCTCCTACTTCTCTGTCAGGGAAGATTGTACACATTTCCTTTTTGAGTCAGTAGAGATAAAAGTAAGTGATACTCATCACCCACATTCCTATTTTCCTCTCCACTCTAATATGTCTTCCATGACTCTTTATGTGAAATAATTTATATCCCTCTACCTCTACCTTCCTCCTCTTTCTCATTCTTTATTTTTTGTCATTCAGTCAAATTTACTTTATAACTATCCCCTCTCTCTATGTATATTTCTTTTAACTCTAGTATTAGTGATACAATTATTTATTTTTTATTAAAACTTTTTATTTGCAAGACATATGTATGGGTAATGGGTAATTCTTCAACATTGACCCTTGCAAAGGTTTCTGTTACAAATCCCCCCCCCAAGCCTCTCCCCTCCCCTAGATGGCAGGAAATTCACTACATATTAATTATGTCAAAATACTTGACAAATTAAATATATGTATACATATTTCCACACTTATCATTGTTGTGCAAGAAAAATCGTATCTACAAAAAAATCTGAGAAAGGAAATGCAATGCAATCAAACATCAATAGAGAGCATGGAAATGTTATGTTGTGGTCCACATTTCATATCCCTCTCTCTGGGTATATATGGCTTTCTTTACTGAACAATTGGAACTGGTTTGAAACATTTCATTGTTGAAGAGAGTCATGTCCATCAGAATTGATCATCATATAGTATTGTTGTTGCTGTGTATAATGATTTCCTGGTTCTGCTCACTTCACTCAGCAAGTGATACAATTATTAAGAATTACAAGTATCATTTTCCTGTGTAGGGATGTAGATAGATTAGCTGTATTGAATCCCTTATGTTTTCTTTTCTCTATTTATGTTTACACTTCTCCTGGGTCTTTATATCAGAGGTCATTTTTTAAAATTTTTTTCTGGTCTTCTTATAAAAGCTTAAAATCCTTCTATTTCATAGAATGACAATTTTTCCCCTTGAAGTATTATAATTTTGTGGGTCGGTGAGATCCATGGTTGTAGTTCTAGCTTCTTTGTCTTCCAAAATATCATGAGTTTTTTTTTTCCTTCTGGACACTTGTAATATTCTTTCCTTAACCTGACAGTTCTGAAAGTTTACTGTTATGTTCCTTGGAGTTTTTATTTTGATATCTCTTTGCTGAGGCAATTGATAAATTCTTCCAATGCCTATTTTGCCCTCTGGTTCCCAGAACATCAGGGCAATTTTCCTTGATAATTTTGTGGAAGATGCTATCCAGGTCTTCCTTTTGATTGTGATTTTCAGAGAATCCAATAATTTTGACATTATCTATCTTGGATCTATTTTTCAGATTGGTTGTTTTTTTTCCATGAGGTAGTTTACATTTTCTTCCATTTTTCCATTTTTATTTGTGTATTTGTTTAATTGATTCTTGTTTCACAGAGTGATTAGCTGCCATTTGCTTAATCTAACTTCAAGATGTTGTTTTCCTGAGTTGCTTTTGAACTTTCTTTTCCATTTAGCCAATTGTATTCTTGTTTTCTTTATTGGAGTTTTGTAATTTTTCATTTGCCTACTTCTACTTTTTAAGGAGTTTTCTTTTTCCAAACTGTTGATTTTTTTTTCATAATTCTTTTTCATCACTCTCATTTCTTCTTCTAATTTTTCTTTTACTTCTATGATTTTTAAGTTTTTTGTGCATGTGGTGATTCCCCTTGCAGGCTCCCCTGGTTTTGCCAAGATGTGTGGTGGGAGGGAGAAGGGTTCTGGTATTGGTGTTTGCCTGTTCTATCACCCTGGGAACTCAGACTCTCCTACTGATTGCTTATATTGGGTTTGCTGCCAGTTCATTGTCTTTGACTGTGCCACTTTACCCATTTGAGAGGGATCCCTCCTGTCAATCCTCCAAATTTCCTGGGCTAAAAGACTGTTTTACCCTGTCTCCTTGCTAGTTCCATTGCTTCCAGACCTGTCTTGGGGCATTTTATTTTATGTCTTTATTTTATTTTATTTTTAAAATTTATATTATTTATTTATTTAATTTAATTTATTATGGTTGCCCAGAGGTGAACATGGGAGATTTACAACAATTCAAAGCTTATTCTGCCATCTTGACTATTAGAAGTTGTAATGGATCTACTTTTTTAATGAGAGTAGTTATTAATCATAGCACAGTAGTTTAAAGCAATAAGTTACCTCATGGTAAGAAAAAAGATGGCTTGGATGTATTTATCACTAAATCCTAGAAGAATGATATTTGATCATTCTTGGCAGGTCAAGGAGTTTCAAGTAATGGAGAGGTTCAGTGCTTTGATGGTAATCATCTCCATACAAAGATATACCCCAGGCTACCAAGGTTACCAAATTTAGTGCCTTTAAGCTAGACAACATCTGAAAGGTGATTTTTCTGGGGCATTAATCATATCTGTAGAATTCTCAACAGATAAAAGCTTCTAAGACCTTATTGACGTGTTCTCTGTAACTCACAATCCCTTTAGGATTCCCAAGCCATGTAATTCTTACTCATATCATCCCCAAATCTATCACAGGACATCCAACCTACATTTTGGAATTTGTTTTTGTTTTCTCCTCACATAGCAAGGGGGTCTCCTCCTATCCTCATCACAGGAACATCCCATCTCCTCTTCTTATCCAGCATTTTCCTCATGTTATTTTTATTCCTGTTCTTTGAAATTCATGTATGCCAAGAAATTCATATGTTATATGTGGCAATTTAC
Source organism: Myrmecobius fasciatus (assembly GCA_023553655.1). NCBI lineage: Eukaryota > Metazoa > Chordata > Mammalia > Dasyuromorphia > Myrmecobiidae > Myrmecobius > Myrmecobius fasciatus. The sequence continues at coordinate 131,121 of JAJPUD010003957.1, forward strand.
TCACATTTACTATATTTTCTCTATATGTCCTCTTTATGAAATGCATTTTTAATCTTTTATAGATTATTATGTTATACATCTTGAAGTCATGGTTCATATAATAACCCTTGGAAGTAGTCATTATATATGTGTGTGTGTGTGTGTTGCATTCTCTCTCTCTCTCTCTCTCTCTCTATATATATATATATATATATATATGTTATACAAAATAGTAAAATAGATCATATAATATAAATTTACATGAATATAATTGGCATCTAGGTGACACAGTGGATAGAGCCCCAGATTACAACCCATTTTACATTTGAGGAAATGAAGTCTAACAGAAGTTAAGTGCCATACAAGGTCACACAGCTAATAAGTGTCTGAAGCCATATTTGAACTCCAGATTTCCTGACTCTAAGTCAAACACTCTATCCATTTAGCTGTTGATCCATTTAAGCTGTTGATTCTCATAGCACAGTCTTTGAAAAATCTTGTCTCACAGCCCCTTGGTGATAACAGCTTAAGAATCCATCTTTAGTTGATGATCAATGGGAGCAGAATTAATCAATTATGTCATTTTGGTATGGGGTAAGAGTCAAGAATAAGTAGAAATCATAATACTGTCTCTTCCCGTTCTCTGAGGCTCAGTTTCTTAATCTCTAATACTATTCAGACACTGACAAATCAAATCATTTCCTTAGAAGGAATTTTGTCCAAGTTGATCACTTAACAGATGGAGAGAGATTAGCTTTGTTCATTCATTGGTATAGACAACTCCTTCTACCAATGCAGTTCAGCAATTTTGTTGTACCTTGCCTAGATCACTGAATAGTTAAGTGACTTGTCCAGGGTCACCTAGCCGCTATATGTTAGAAGTAGAAATTGACTGAATCAAGATCTTCTGGTTACCTTTCTATCTACCATGCGATACTCCTTCTCAATGAGGCATTTTGTGAATGATGAATTAATTTTCCTTCCCACTGGGTTTTTGGGAGGAAGCTACTTTGGGAAACTGTAAAGGGTTATTATTCAAGTTATTTGTCAAGAATAAGAGTGTTTAGACAGATGAGGTGATGACAAATGTGCTCTGGAGAAGCCTTAGGGAAAGGCATTGAGACTGGGAAGCTCATAAAGAACAAAAGGGTAAGATGGGATGAAGGGTCAAAACTCCATCTTCCAAAGTCATTCTGCAAATCCCAAGCAGGAGATTGGAGAGATTCTGACTACCTTCTTCCTTTCTCAGTCTCTTCTTTGCTCTATTTGCTTCCTTAAGATCACAGCTCATGTTCTTCAATATCCACATTGGGTTTTCTCCCAATTGATTCTGCCAAGGAGTTCTTCCTATTGTAGAAGGATGATGTCTCTCTGGGTTTTAACATTCGTATCATCTTAGCCAAGTCCAGAAACCTCTGTCTTAAATCTAGAGTGTCCTAAGGATGGACGGGAGGTATCTTTATGGGTCCTGTGATTCTGTCCATCTTGTACTGAGCCTTTCAATACCATTAAATCTTGGGGTCTCATAAGCCATTCAGGTCAATTGACCCTGAACCCTTTGCAATGCTGTCTGGATTTGTCCTTGTCATTTTATATTTGAGAGGCCTGTCCTCTTTTGTTCCATTTGACTATCTTGCATGCATTTTTGTTTAAATTTACATAAATATAATTGGCAGCTAAGTGACACAGTGGATAGAGGACCAGTCTTAGAGTTAGTAAGACCCGAGTTCAAATCTGACACTAGCTGTGTGAGCCTGAACAATTCGTTTTGCCCAATTTTTTTTTCATTTTCTTCATCTGCAAAAAGAACTGAAGAAGGAGATGGCAAACCACTCCAGTATCTTTGTCAAGACAACCCCAAATAAGATTATAAAGAGTAACATATGACTGAAACTACCAAACAACACCATGAATAGATATGATTTTTCCCTGATGCAATGAAAGCTTCTTGAGAGTTTATTTGTTTTTGGTCTTTGTATTCTAAGAACCTAGTATAATTTTAGGAGAAATTGAGGATGGTCTTCAGCACATTGTCAAGAATAAGATTATTTAGACAGAGAAGGTGATGTGCTTTGGAAAAGTTTCAGGGCAAGGCATTGAGACTGGGAAACTTATAAAGAATAGAAGGGTGAGGTGGAATGAAGGGTCAGAACCATATCCTCCAAAGTCATTCTGGGAAACCCAAGTGGGGGATCAGAGAGATTCTGCCCTCACTCTTCCTTTCTCAGCCTCCTCTATATGCTTCCTTGAGATATATCCTCTCTAAAATTTATCTTTAATGTACATTGATTTTTTTTAAAGTTGTAATTTATTGCAAAGAAAGTCATGGAGTCACAAGATGAGAAATTGAGGATGGTCCCTAGCACACTGTCAAGAAGTAAAATGTTTAGAAAGAGGAGGTGATGAAAAATGTGCTCTGGAGAATTATAGTAGCTACTTAATAATGCTTGTTATTTGGCTCAACATTCAACAAACGTGGTATATTGTACAGAGCATCAGCCTTGGAGTCAAGAAAATCTGGCTTGAAATCCTTCCCTAAGATACTTGAGGTATCACCCAGGCAGATCATTTAACCTTTCTAGTACTCTCATCTTGATGAGAAAAGAGCTCAAAACTATGATTCTATGGATAATCAACATTTGGGATTTGCTTCTATTTCTCCTTGACTTTCAAGTGGAGTCTTAGACAACCAAGTCATGAAATATAGGAATCAGAGACTTTCAGCGGTAAGAGATTCATCAGAGAACACCCAATTTAACTCCAGCTGGAATGGATTTCCCTCTGCCACACAATCAGCAAACTTTGAATATCTTCTGTGACTGGGAACTCACTATTTTTTTGAGTCAGCCCATTTTTCTTGTTCCCACATCTCTAAGGAAAGTTTCTGTAGCATCCATAGAACTGAGATACACAGATTCAGGGCAAAACATATATCCATCATGATAAGGTTTGAATATTGGGATCATGTGTTATTGTTCCTCATTGACTTTGAGATATAAGGTATATAACAACATCATGAAATAATGACTTAAATAACAGAGAGAAAAGAACTTTCTGCTACTAATGATGCTCACATGCACCAATGAATTTGAGATTTCATGGACTTGCCTATTCTCTCCACTGCCTATTGCTCACCTGTAGATACCTATCCCGTGTGACCTTTTAATGACCTAAGGGAGCCACAGTGGTACCAAACAATGTGCTGGGGACCACCTTCAGTTTCTCCTGAAATCGGAAGGACAACAGTTGAATAATCATTCTAATAGTGTTTATTTTCATAGCACTGCAAGGATAAGAAATCCGATCTCACAGCTCTGAAGAGTTCATGATTTGGGGACTTTCTGACTTCTTGAATTGGATGTACAAATTCGAGGGTACAGGGAACACCCAGGCTTTCTCCCAATATAGATAGGTAGCCGATGGGCAATGGGAATTTCCTCTTCCCCAGTATAATCCCCATTAATTACATTCTTTTTGTATTGAGGCTCAGAAAAATGAAAAGAGTTAATCCCCAATTAGGATGTGTTAGAACCAGCACTTGACCTCATCATATGACTTCATGACCTCACTGTACTGTACTGTAAATTACACCAGCTTTTAAAAAATAAATGTACATTAAAGACATATTTTAGAGAAGTTATATTAAAAAGAATACAAATTACAATGGATGGAGTGCCAGACCTGGAGTCAGGAAGACTCATCTTTCTGAGTTCAAATCTAGTCTCAGATATTTAATAGCTATGTGACTCTGAGCAAGTCACATAACCCTATTTGACTCAGTTTCCTCATCTGTTAAATGAGCTGGAGAAGAAAATGGCAAATCATTCCAGTATCTCTGACAAGAAAACCGCAAATGGGGTTACCAAGAGTTGAACATTACTGAAAAATTTAAGAATAATACTAATTAGTTATGCGACTCTCTGCACAGTTGCTAATTTTGTGAATCATTGGTCCTGGCTCTAGGAGTTCCATATTGATATTTAGGTAAAGTCTGGGGAGCCAGTTGTCTCTCCCCCAAACTATGAGGTCATCAGTTTAAAGTTGGGAAGGATCTGCAAAGCTACTGAGTTCACATCATCTCCTCTCCCTTTCTCAGATTAGGAGACTAAGCTAAAGGGAGTTTAATTATCCTACTCAGGTTCATATAACTAGTAAGTGTCTAGGCTGGCATTTGCTTGTGCGTCCTCCTAACACTAAAGCCAGTATTCCATCTGTATGGATAGAAATATTCCCAAAACTGGTTATTTTCAGGGAAAACATCAAGAAAATTAGACTGAAATGCACGAGTTAGTGGAGCATTGAGGCTCATCATCATGATACAATGCACACAAAAGGAGGATTTTAATGAAGCAGTTATCAGGACCTATTTACCCTGGATAAAAATCTAGAGACAAAGAAATGGAAAGCTCTGGAGAGAACAAGGGGAGAATGGGGAAAAAAGGATTTGGAGGAAGAAATATAACAGATAACTCCAATTTCATCTAAAAAGTCTGATATTTAAGCAACAGAATTTGTAAATAATAGATATATAATGAATCTATGGACGGTATGGGAACATTTTGAAAGCTATTTTAAGTTCTCAGTGACATTTTAGGATATTTCCCAGTGAAAGACTGGTAGAGTAGGAGCCGAAATAAAAAAGATGAAATGGCCTGTTACTTTAAAGTTGTTGACTGAGGTCTAACTTGTAAATATTCATGTTTTGGATCCTATGGTTATGATTTTTTTTCCTTCCTCTCCCCTCTCTCCCTCCTTGTTTCTCACTTTCCTCCCTTTCTTCCTCCTTCTTTTCCTCCCTTCCATCCTTCTTCTCTTCCCTTTTTTTACTCCTTCTTTCCCCTTCCCAATTTCCTTCCATTCCTCCTTCTTTTTTTCTCCCATCTATTTTCCCTCCCTGTCTCTCTCCCTCTCTTCTTTCCTTTCCTTCCTTCCTCTCCTCACCTCCTTCCTCTTTTTTCCCTTTTCATGCTCTTTTTTCTCTTCACTTACTTCCTTACTCTTTCCTTTTCCCTCCCTTCATTCTTACTTTCCTCTCTTCCTTTCTTCCTTCATTTCTTCCTTCCTTCCTTCCTTTATTTATTTCTTTATTCTTTCCTTCCTTCCTTCCTTCTTTCCTTTCTTTTTTCAGTCCTTCCTTCTTTCTTTTCTTCCTTCCTTCCTTTTTGATTATTCCTTCTACCTCATGTCTCTTGCCACTCGATTCTACCTTTCTCTCTTGTTCCTTCCTTCCTTCCTTCCTTCCTTCCTTCCTTCCTTCCTTCCTTC
>JAJPUD010003957.1:136374-178693 GCA_023553655.1 Myrmecobius fasciatus
CTTCCTTCCTTCCTTCCTTCCTTCCTTCCTTCCTTCCTTCCTTCCTTTTTGATTGTTCTCTCTACCTCATATCTCTTGCCACTCTGTTTCACCCTCCTCTCTTCTTCCTTCCCTCCTTCCTTTCTTCCTTTTTGATTGGTTTTCTCTACCTCATGTCTCTTGCTCCTCTACTCCTCCCTACATGCTGTTGCCAAAATGTTTTTCCTTAAGTATAGATTTAATCTTGTGACATCTCCCCCACTCAACCAAGTCTAGTGGCTTCCCAGTGTTTTAAAGATCAAACATAAATGCCTCTTTTTACCTTTTAAAGTCCTTTACAACCTGACCCCGATTTATATTTTCAGCATCACTGAACATTGCTCTCCACCTCACACTTTGTGATGCTGACAGTCTGGCCTCTGTTGCAAACTCAAGACACTTGATATCATTGTTGCTCTGGTTATGCCCCATGTAGGGTGTGAACTCTCTCCTTCCCTCTCTTCCTCCTTCTCTTTTTCCCTCCACTTCCTAGAATCCCTCTCTCCCTTGAAGAGGCAGCTCAAATACCATTTTTCTGCATGAGCCTTTCCTAATTCCTCCAACTCTTAATGTCGCTCCCCCCTGCAAAAGTGGCTGGTATTTAACTATTGCGACTATATTTATATATTCTCATTTTATATTTATGCCATAAGTACTTATAAATATACCTCCTTCATTAGAATGAAAACTCTTTGTGAGTGGGAATTATTTTATTATTTGTATTTACATGTCCAGTTTTTTTAGCATGTTAACTGACATATAGTATTAGGTGATGATTGATTAAGGAGTTTTTTGACCACTGAAGTTTTTATTGCAATGAAATAACAGGTTTCTCCCTTCATACAACAAAAGGCAGTAAATAACAAGAGTTGCCTACTTCCTCTAATAACACATCAAGGCTATATTTGTGGGACATAAGTTCTGCAAGTTTCTATCAAACTCAAAAAGAGTTTTAGTCCATGTCTGGCACCAGCTTATGTGTCTATCATTTGATGCACCTCAGCTATATTTGGAGGGATTCATAACCAGTCTGGCGGTTGGCCGATATTTATTTATGCTCTTTTTGCCATAGCAACTCTCCGATACTGGCTACTGGAAAATGGAAGAGTTCTGATTTGTGCCAGAATAGAGAATATGAAAAAAATCTGAGATTTTGGCATGCTGGAGTATGGAAATCAGCTAATAAGAATTTATTATATCCCTACTATGTGTCGAGTTTTATGCTAGAGATTGGAAGTACAAAGACAAAAATAAAATCATCCCAGTTCTTTAAATTCAAATATGTAAAAGACCATAGGTGGCAGAGAGGACATTGGCGGCCAGGGTGGGGGATGCAGGGATCATTTTATGTAGAAGGTGAGTGTTTGCAGAAGATAATTATTCCAAAAGGCAGAGGCAAGGAGGCAGAGAATTCTAGGCATGTGAGAACCAAAGCAAAGTCTCAAGATGGATGAGGTCATAGTATATGTGGGAGGAATAGCAATAAGACAGATTGACCGGACCAAACATGGGGAGATGAGTATGAATAGTGAGGATGGAAGAGTTTGTTGGAGCCAACTAATCCAACTCTGCTTCCTGTTTCTCCATTTTTACACTGGTTATCTTCTATACCTGGACATATGGCTTTACACTTTGTTTATCCCTCTCCAAAATATCTTATCATGAGACTTTGTGCATTATAGCTCCCTGCCTTGAGAATTTATCTCCCCAAAGGGTTGTGAACTCCAATAGGGCAAGAACTATAATCTTTCCTGAGTTTTCTATTTTCCCTAGTGCTCTCATCACAATAAATACAGAATAAGTGTTTGCTAAATTATTTACCCTCATCATATTTTGATCATCAATTGAGATAAGGTCTATTGAGAACTACATAAATGCAAACATAAATCTTGACTCCGGGGTTACTACCTAAAGAATATTGCCATAGGAATATCAACTTTCAGATATGGACAAATGGACTTTAACAGAAAGTTCACCAGTTTGGTGACATCTTTGATATTGGCTCTTGTTGGCTTCTAAGAAAAGGAAACAGGAAAATTAACCAAATTGTTCCACCCATGGAGAAACATAGCAGTCAAGATCAAGTTGTGTGTCTGTTTCTATATTTCTTCTCCCTTGTTTGCGCCAAGACTTCAGCAAGTTGCTGCTGCTGAAGGGCAGAAGTGTGACCTTCCTAGTTGGTGCTTCTTTATCCTGTTACTTCTCTATCTAATTTTCTGCTAGCAATATCTCTATTCATCTGATTACAATAAAAATGGTGATCATCTATACCCTTGTTGCATGTTTAATTTTGTCTTGGATAGATATTTGAAAATAAGTTTTTATCTTTATAAAGAAATCAGAGGGGGCAGCTAGGTGGCACAGTGGATAGAGCACCAGGCCTGAAGTCAGGAGGACCTGAGTTCAAATCTGGTCTCAGACACTCAACATTCCCTAGCTGTGTGACCCTGGGCAAGTCACTTAATGTCAATTGCCTCAGCAAAAAGCAAAAAAAGAAAAAAAGAAAAGAAAAGAAAAAAGAAATCAGAGATATCTCTGTTTTTGTGGGAATATTTGGAGTCATGATCACTCTGGGTTCAATTTTATTTTTGCTGGCTAATCTTGGGTGGTCAGTAAATTCTTGGTCTTATTAAAAGGGTAAACCTTGAAACGGCTCTAAATCCGTTGGCTCTAAATTCAAAATATTTGGGTTGAAATACCAGCTCTGTTGCTTCCTACTTGTATGATTTTGGGCAAGACATTTAAATTTTGTGGCTCTGTTTTCTCATTGTAAATAAGTGGATTGGATTCCATATCCCATGTTGTGAAAGCCCTTTTAGGTCTTCCAGATGACTACAGGCAAGCCACTTAAATTTCTTCGTCCTCAGGCTTTATAAAGTGGGGGACAAGTTCCAATTGTTTCGTGATGAAGAGAATCATCTACACCCAGAGAGAGGACTGTGGAAAATGAGTGCGATTCACAACATAACATTTTCACTCTTTTTGTTGTTGTTTGCTCGCATTTTATTTTGCTTCTCATTTTTTTCTGCTTTGATTTAATTTTTTCTTGTGTGGCAAGATAATTATATAAATATGTATGCATATATTGGATTTAACATATATTTTACCATGTTTAACATATCTAGAGGAGGGGGTGAAGGAAGGGGGGGATTGGAACACAAGGTTTTGCAAGGGCTAATGTTGAATAATTGTCCATGCATAGGTTTTGCAAAATAAAAAGCTTTAATAAAGAAAAAAAAATAAAGTGGGGAACAATTAATTAGATGTTATCCAAAATCTCTATCTCTAGATCCAGTATTCTGTGATTCCATATGTCATTTAACCTTTTGTGGCACTTCAGTTTCCTAAGATGTAACAAATAGGAGGGTGGACATATGACCAGATTTAGAGTTTGACTCCCTTGTTTTCGGATAGAATGACCCTTCACACACGGTGCACTACCAAGCCAGTTCTTCAGCTCAAATGTCTTCTCGTCATGGCCCTTCACTCAGCAGGCAGGTGCTTGAGTGCTCCCCCTGTCCGTCACTTTCCTTTTTAAATTATTTCTGGGTTTCCAACCAGAGATGTTTCCCCTGAATGATGACGGGCGTCATGTCACATTACTCTTGGGCTGATATGAAGAGACAGACTCTAATGGAGAGCACCACTTCCTCAGTTCTACTGCTCATTCTCATCACTACTAGTTACTGTGCTGCTATCTGAACTGGGTCCATCTCCCCTTACAGAATCGGAGCTAAAAGTAGATATGTCGGAGCCTATTTGGAGGGAGGGAAGAAAATGAATACAGGCTAACTCTCTAAAATCTGGTGGTGGAGGAGGGAGAAACTCTTCTCTGATAGCTCATCTTGTAAAAGCATTGACCATGGGGTCTCAGAGGTCTGACTAATGGGCCCATGCTCTACTTGTCCAACACTCAGGAAAGTGTTCTGGGATAGAATCAACAGTCACCATCTAAGGAACAACACAATAAAATTCAGGGAGCCTCACCACTTTGATGATAAATCAATGAACATTTGTCCCCATTAGTCCAGGTTATAACTTGTAATTTTAGTAACAGGGACAAGAAGTATCAATTCTGAGGATGAGGTAAAAATTCCAGTATACTCCAAAGTTAGGTAGATAGATGTCACGTAGGAGCTCACTACTTCCCCCAGGAGGGATTAAACATGGAAGCAGATGTTTGATGAACCCTTAGTCTGAGCCAGAAAGAAAAGCCATTCTGTAAGCATTTTTATGTGATTGCTAAGAGCAAAGAATTACCATTTTAGAGGAAATCCAAGCAAAATAAACATGACTCCTGTCCTCAAGGATCTTACTGAAATTCATACATAAACACACATACCCATAAACATCTCAATCACATTTACAAACCATTCATTTGTGAATGACTTTACTTAACTTGGAGTACTGAAAGGAGCGGAAAGAATTGGATGGTGTCAGATTGTGTAGAATATAGAATCTCTTGATTGAGATTTATTGAGATATATTTGGAAGACAATTGCTAAGCAACTTGCAAGGATTTAGAATTAGGTGTCCTGGGTTCAGATGGAGTCTTTGGTACTACTCTGGGATCCACTTTTTTGGGTTTCAACTTTCTCAAAGATATAATGGAGATATTTATCCTGCTTATTCCCCAGGATTAATGTGAGGAAACCATTATGGTTTCAAAGTTTGCTAGAAATATGAACTATTTTTTTCTAACTGCATTTATTCTGCACCAATTACATACAGAAATAAAGTGGCTAACATTATTCTTGTTCAAATCCTGCCTCTGGCACATGTGCACTGCTGGGTGACCTTATGCTAATTCTCTATCATTACAAAATCCCAGTTAAGCATCCCAGTTAAGAGTACTAGGACTCCAATCCTACTTCTGACATATACTATTGTGGCTATATGAAGCTGAGAGAGACCTTTAGCTTCTCAGGACCCTCAGATAACTCTTCAGGACAAGAAGTTAAAAGGGAGCCTAAGATCTCCATTGGAGTAAGAAATTTCCATATCTGAGAGTTTCCCTGCAGTGATTAATCATGGATTCTGAGGAGGGAAAAGAACATACCAAGCACATCAATTCCAGTTGGACTTGGGATAAATGGGAATCAGATTGCTTTGAGGCTCTCTGGAAAGCTGGTCTGTCTCCTCTGAACTCTCTATTATTTCTTAATTAGGTTATTGTGCTTGGAAGCAATCTCATCATTAACCTTTTTTAAATTTTGGATCAGATTTGAGAGTTAATTAGTCTAATGAACTCCCAGTGAGGAAAATCCCTCGACCAATATAGTTCATCAACCCCATCATAGCATCATTGCTCTCCACCTGCAAGGAGCTTCAGAGGTTATTTCTTTGAACTCTTGCTTTTCATAGATAAAAAGGGGGGCAATTTATAGCCTTATAGAGTTGTCTGGGGGCACTTAGATGTTGTTATTCACCCATGATCACACAGCTTGTATTTGCAGAGGCTTAAAACCAGTTTCCATATTCTAAGGTCAATTCCCTTTAATTAGGCAACAATGCCTCTCTATCTGTACCAATTCTATTATAATATGAAGTGTCTCTTAATATCTCAACATTTTTTAGATATTCAGAAATGTAAGTGGGATATAATTATTTTTTCATGGAAGTAATTGTGTGGTGCAGTGAATAAATGCCAGACACGGAGTGAGAAAAACCGAGTTCAAATTCATTTTCGGGTGTTTACTACTTGTGTGTCTTTGGACAAGTTATTGCCTCTACCTGCCTCAGTTTCTTCATCTGCTACATGTAAATAATCCTAGCATCTATCTCTGAAGGTTATTGTGAGGATCAAATGAGATGCTATTTATACTTTTTGGAAAAAAAAAGCATTATGTAAATGCTATTGTTATCAACTTCAGCCAAGTGATTCTATCTGATAGCTCTTCTTGATTCCATTTCACCCACTTCGAATATTGATCAATAATAGCTAGTTAGCATTTATATAGAACTTTAAACCTTGCAAACTGCCTTCCATAGGTTATCTCATTTCAGTGAGTATTAAGTATGTATCATAGTGCATAAGATAGGAAAACAAATATAAGCAAACAAGATAGATCGTGCCTGTCTTCAAGGAACTGATATATTAGGGAATATAAAAAAAATACAATAGAGGAACTGAACATATCTCTGGAGCTGCAAGTTGTGGCAGGGAAAGTGAAATGGCTGAGCTTGAAGACCTGATTCTAGGCAAGATAAAGCTAATATTTTATCCAAGTTCAACTTCCCATTTTCGGTCAGAATCCAGAATCCTGGTGGGAACAAGGAAAATTGGGTTGATGGCTAGGCTAAAGGTGCTATAGGAGGAGATGCACAAGAAGGGCAGAAAATGGATGAACCCTTCTCAGGCATGTCATAATGGGGATTGCTCTCAGGTATAGCTCAAATTAGCTAGCAGTTGCTTTTTCCTCCAATTCTAAGATTCTGTGAATTTGTGATTCTATTCCATTTTTCCTCAGCATTGAGGGAGGCAGTATGAATAGCAGTACCTCTATTTAATAGATGAAGAAAAAGAGAAAGTTTACCCAGTGGTAGAGTTCATACCTCTTTTTAACTGAGTTTTCTCCCTTATTCTGTGATTCAGGGAAGTGAATTATAGTGACCAAATCTCAAGAATGGAAGCTAGGACATCTTACATACATTTTCCAATTATCTAACCTCTCTGTGCCTTAGTTTCCTCATCAGAAAATGTTCACAACAACCCCTGCACTTCCTAGACCACAAATATATTCTAAAAACCCAGTGGGACAAAGAACATGAAAGGACAATAAAAAAGCTGACCTACTATATAAATACAATAGATGACAATATCTTAGTGATCGGACATCCAGGAAAAGGTAACTATAGATGATGTGGATGAACTTCTGAGCAGTTAAGCACCAGTGATAATTTCTAATCTAGAAAATCTGAGAGGTCACCTAATTTACCTTCCTCATTTTACAAAAGGGTAAACTTGAGCCTAGGAAAGTGAAATGGATTGTTAAAGGTTGGAAAATTGGCAAATGTTAGAGGTAGAATTTGAACCCAGATCATTTCATTCCCAAACTTTTTACTACAACAAACTGGCTCCCATGGGCAATGTATCCCAAGATATAGAGGAATGAGCCCTCACTTGGGAGTTAGAAAACTCTTGTTCAAATCTGGAACTTCCTAGCTGTAAGATTGCAGGCAAGTGACTTTACCTCCCTGACCCATTACTGGCTTTGCTGTAGGAGGTTCATTTTCTAAGTTCTAACACTCTTATAAAATCTTAGAATCAGAGCTGGAAATTAGAGGTCACTTGGTCCAGCCATGTTTTGTCTAAAGTCATATAGGTATGAATAAGCAGAGCTACAATTTGAACCCAGAACTCCAAATTTCAGACTTATAGCATGATACCTGTATTAAATGACTTTGTCTTTTTTTTTTCTTTTTAAATTCAGTGTTATCTAGTGGTTATGTTCCTGGGGATGGCTGTATTGTTAGAATGTATTGGAGTCAAATTAATTCAAGGCAAAGGAATAAAATGGGATTATTGTGATTGGGATCATTAGATGCCTGTGGCCTTGGGTGAATATTAAGTGACAAGTCAATAGCCAAAGGACAATTCTCCTATCTGATGTGTATGATTCCACCTCTGTGGTATCTCCTCTCCTATAATCTTGTTTTCTCCTTCATTTCATAAGCTGTCTCCTGTCACACCGGCCATGTAAATGTAAGTATGAAGAGTAAGAAGCTATTGACTGACATGCTTTCTACAATCCCTTACCAATGGTGGAGCCCAAACAGAAGAGATCATTTAATTTTTCTTTGGGGGCAGCTAATTGGCATAGGGCCTGAAGTCAGGAAGATCTGACTTCAAAACTGAACTTAAACACTTACTAGCTATGTGACCCTGGGCAAAGTCACTTCACTCTGTCTCAGTTTCCTCATCTGTAAAATGAATTGGAAGAAGAAACGGCAAATTAGTATTTTTGTTAAAAAAAATCCTCCAAATAGTGCATTGAAGAACTGAACATCATCAAAACAATTGAACAACACATTTTTCATCAGGTTAAATAATCCTCTTCTCTTCATGGCCACCTGTTTTTAGGTTTTTTTTTTTAAAGAATAATACTGATTATATACGGTACCATATAAAACATGCAAGATTATTGACTTGGGATTTAGAGGTCCTGGTTTCAAATTCTGCTTCTGTTACAAAGATTATAGATTGATCTAGAAAGGACTTAAGGAATCATCCACTGAGTCTATTTCATTTTATGGATAAGAAAACTTAGAATCAGAGAAGGAAGAATCAGAGAAGGAAGAATTTAGACATAGATAATAACTGAAAGAATCTGTCTCTTCTGTTAATCCAATAGTCACTTTCCACTGGATTTTTTGTTGTTGTTGTTGTTCGGCCACATTCAGTTGTGACCCTATTTAGGATTTTCTTGGCAAAGATGCTGGAATAATTTGACATTTCCTTCTCCACCTTTTTTGCAGATGAAGAAACTGAGGCAAATAGAGTGAATTGACTTATTCAGGGTCACATAGTTAGTAAGTATCTGAGGTCTGATTTGAATTCAGAAAGATGAATCTTCCTGACTCCAAGAGCAACACTGTCCACTGTGCCACCTAACTATCCATAATTGGACTACTACTATCTCCCAATATCTATTCTTTAACCTTGGCCAGTTTACTTCCTCCACCATCAAATCCCTCATGGGTTTCATCTGTAAAATGAAGGCGTTATACTAGATGGTCTATGGAGTCTTTTCCAGTGGTGACTGTTAGTGGTGGTCTTGTGTTTTTCAAGAGGACCAATGATACCATAAGGATGATGTCTCGACCTGTGTGTGAATTGGATATGAGAGGGACAGAGCTGTGCAAAGTTTCCAGCCTCATTCTCTTAAAAGTCCAGTGGCAAGACAGATGGCCAGAGATATAGTGAATGACTTTGTCCTTTCTAAATTAAGATCTTTGCCAGTTTTCAGCTTGATGCTGTGAACAATGACTGAAGGCTGGGTAAGAATTGAGACAAAAGTTTTTATTTACCAATCACAAAGGTATCAATCTGGGAGGGGAAACTCTTTGAGGGAAGGAAGAAAGGGGTTAATATTTTATATAAGGATTTAGGATATTCCCAGCTGCTTAACATTCACTGTCTCACTTACTAGAGACCTCTTCCCAGAGATCCTGCTACCTGGGGCATTACTGGATCAAACTTGGTTCCACTGAGACTTAGACGCAATTTCATCTGCTACAAGAGGTCAGTGAGCCATGGAGAGCTCAAAGGCTACTTCTGACAGTATAGGTGAGCAGTGTGATCTCTAGGTTAAAAAATAAGAAGACACTGGGTAAAGCTTCATAAGATACTCTTTAAGAAAGGACACAGTTGATTTTCTTGATCAAATCTGATAGAGTACTTTTGATTTTGGTTAATAGATTGTTTATTAACCAGAAAATTGTTGGAAGCTGGGCAAGGAGATGGACATAGAGAGGCTTCAGGTTTAAATTTAACCCTGGGTAAAATTATGGAGATTAAATTTAACAGAATCTTTGGCATCTTCTTTCCCCCTTAGCAGCTGTCTCCTTCTCCATGAGACTTTCTTTCTGTATTAGTGCTAAAGAGCTTAAATGGATAGAAGCAATGGGTATTTCGAGAATTTGGAAACATTTGGGGATGTTTAATGGAGGGAACTCCTGGTATAGGAATTCCTTGCAGCAGAACAGATTACTATCTGATTATCTTTCTGTCACTTAGCAGTCACAACCTAAGGAATTATTTAAAGCCCTACAAAGGATAAGAGGAAAGCCCAAATTTACAAGCTAGTAGGTATCAGTCAGTTAATAAGTATTAGTTGCATATAATATGCGTTAAGTGCTGAGGATAGAAAACTAAAAACAATCCTTCTTACAAGAAACTGCTCCTGGCAAGCAAATTCAAGGACAAGGAAGATATGTATGGGGTAAATTGAAGGGAATTTCAGAGGGAAGACTTCAGCAGTGGTACTGGTGGTGGTGAGGGTCCTAGAAAAGGGTTCTATGGAAGATAGAATTTGAGTTTAGGCTGAGATAGGATTTGAATGCAGGCCTTATTGACTGCCAACAAAGCACTAGCCATTATACCATGCTGTAGCTAAGGGTGGTGCTGATGTTATTATTTCTTCTACAGATGATACGTGATCCAAAGATGGGGGACATATTCCTTGACTCCATGCAGTAAATGGCAGAATAGGGACTAAAATTGGTTGCTTCAGATAGGGAGCCAAATTAGATAAGCTCTAATGAGTGCTGCTCAATCTCATTATTTTTTTCCACTACTCCAGAGCAAAACTCTAATCCTGTGTGTCATGTAAATGATCCAAGCCTATAAACTAAATAAGTATAATAATTGATAATAAGAAGGGCAGCAATAGCTTATATTTCCTTATTGGTTTAAGTTTTATAAAGTCTCCATAGGCATCAGTTTCTTAATGTATAAACTGAGAAGTTTAGAGTAGGCAGTCTCTAAGATCTCTTCCGTTTCTAGTTGTATAATTAAGTTGCTGTTCAGTTATTTCAGTCATGTGACCCCATTTTGGATTTTCTTGTCAGAGATAATGAAGTGGTTTGCCATTTCCTCCTCCAGCTCATTTTACAGATGAGGAAACTGAGGCAAACAGGGTAAAATGACATGCGTGAAATCATACAGCCAGTAAGTGTATGAAGATAGATTTGAACTCAAGAAGCTGAGCCTTCCTGACTCCAAGTCTGGTGCTTTATCCATTATGGTGCCATCTAGCTGCTTTCTAGTTCTATAATCCTCCCTGTATATTCTTGGGTTTCAACTCTCTGGCCCTCCACTGGATATTCCGTAAAATGAGGAGTTTGAGAAAGGTGACCTCTAAGGTTCCTCTCAGCTCTAAACATTCAGTTTTTATGTTATAGATAAGGAATCAGTCTGCATAAGAGGATGGATATTACTAATTGCACTGTTGAAGCCTTCCCTCCAACTCCAGGGTCCTGGGATGCCCATCTCTGCCTTGGTCTTCTTCCCATCCTCCCTCAGATCTTTTCTTTTCCCAGCTAGTTGTCAAATTAGAAACTGATTTGAAAGACTAATTTGAGTTCATGTTTTAATAGCTGAAAATTGGCTTAATGGGTTATCCCTCCCAGAAGTAGGTGCCCTTTAATAGGATAATTCAAGGAAATGAATGAATGAATCTGTTGATCTGTAAGTAATAATATGGAGCACCTTGAGGCAATGTGGAGCAATGGAAAAAGTGCTGGTTTGGGAGTCAGGAGGATCTAGGTGTGAATCTCACCCAACATGAGATAGACTTTGCAAGGCAAGTAATTTTTCCTCTTTGGACCTCAGTTTCCTTCTCTGCTTTATATCTGTGATTCTATTCTTCAAAAGAAGCAAGGGAATGAAGAATAATAATAGCTCACATTTATATGAAATTTTAGCGTCTGCAAAGGATTTTATATGAACTATTTCATTTGATGCCCATAATAGCCCTGTGATGTAGATAAGTAAAGCATTCCAAGCCCTGTTTTACAATTGAAGATGTTTAGGCGTAGGGAAATTAAGACCACACACATTCAATGTTAGAATTTGAATCCAGTTTCTCTGACTTTAGTGTCATGGGCTTTCCACTATACACATTTACTTCTATGGTTCATTTTTATCTTGAAGTATGGTGTTCAAAAAAACATAATTGTTCAACCACATTATGAGGTAATTACAAAGGCTTTGAATGGTAGATCTCTTTTCTCCATAACTCATAAAGAAGCTTTGTGATTATTATAGTAAAGGGTAGGGCTAATTATGGTATAGAGCGTCCCTAGAGCAATCAGGTAGGTAAAAAATACAGGATAATACAATACAGTAATAGTAGGTCTAATCTTTATTTTGTCGGGAATCGAAATTTTATCTCACTTCCTGATTGTAAGTTTCAAATCACGAAACTTTACATGACAGTCTACTCACCCTTTCCAGTGCCTTTTACATGTTGTTTCCCTTCATTATTAGCTTATAATCTCCCAGTGGACAGGAACTTGCTTCATATTTGTATTTTAATTTCTAGAGCTTGACATATTAGTAAATGATTAATAAATGTTCTATCTTTTAATCTTTATTCCTGTACCTCCATTCATTTTATCAATCAATCAATCAATCTGTCTATCTATCTAATTATCCAACCATCCATCCATCCATCCATCCATCCATCCATCCATCCATCCATCATATTCATCTATTCATCATCTATCTTATCCATCCATCCATCCATCTGTCTGTCTATCTATCCCATCCATCCATCTGTCTATCTATCCCATCCATCTGTCTGTCTCTCTACTATGCATCTTTCTATCTATCTACCCATCCATCCATATGCCATTTTTTTAATAATAAAAATAGCCAATATGCCTTTAGTCCTTTAAGATTTGCAAGGAACTCTACCCATTTTATTTCACAAGATCTTCACAACAACTCTGTGAGTTAGGTGCTATTGTTTTCCCCATTCTACAGATGAAGACATTGAGTCTGAGACAGATTAATTGACTTGTTGAGTGAATATTTAAGGCAGAATTCAATCTGACTCATTTTCCTGGCACAAAGTACAGTGCATACTATCCACTAAGCTGTTTGCAATATAACAAATATTTATTAAGAACCTAAGGTGCACAGATATTTGTGCAAGGGCACAAGGGATAAATAAAGTTCAGAGTGGAAAGTATTCCTGACCCCTGCCTTCAGAGAGCTTACATGGAAGATAATTCAAACAATGATAGTTCCAAGACAGTCTGCTAGTACCTGTACATTAGTGAAGGGCAGAGAAACAGTGCTGGTGAATCCCAAGGTGGAAGAAAGATCATGACTATCTGTAGTGGTCAGAAAAGCTTTCCTGGGGGAAGTGACATATGAGTTGATTTTTAAAGGATGGGTAGATGTTCAGTGGACAATGAACAGGTGCCAGTGGAATAGGAAGGACATCTCAGAGGGAATCATTTGAGAAAAGATTTGGAGGTGAGAGAAGGTAATTTGTGCTCTGGGGGCAGAGAGTTATCCAGCTGAGTTAGAATATCAAATGTTGAAGGAGACAAGGATAAGATCAGATCTGTGTGTGAAGCAGATTAATCAGCAGTTGTCTGAATTATGTATAGGAGATGGAGAGAGACTAAAGGCAAGCAGCAGGTTAGGATACTCCTGCAAAGACAACATAACGTCTATAAAGTGTTTCCCAAACACTTTGGTCTCTCACTTTAAATGTGCTCTTTGGGGCTGGCCTTAAGCTTTATTTATGGCAATGGGAATGGAAAAATTATGAGACCCAGTTTCCTTAAATTTTTATATTCATTCTATGTACACATGTTTTCCTAGAGAGAAGGTAAGCAACTTGAAGAAGGGAATTGTCTTTGCTTAGCTATTTGTTTTTGCATTTCTTTAGTCCCTATACTTTAGCACAGTGACGGTTACAAAGGAGATACCCAATATGTGATCACTGTTTAATTCAGTCACAAAATGAAGGCACTGGAGTAATTGAAGGTTCACCTGAACTCTAATATTCTACCAATAGGTAAATATAGGAACTGGTACATTGAAAATGCTCCCTATCTATGAACACCCAAATGAAAGGTGGTTTTCTGGGATCACTATAAATGGATCTAGAGGCTGGAAATACAATCTAGTCCTGATCTTCATTTTTTAGATGAGGAAACAGAATCCTGGGATATAGCTTGCCTTATTTCTTCCCTATTTCTGTCAAAGGCAGTACCATCCTTTTAGGTACTTGGGTTTACAACCTCAGAGACATCTTTAGCTTCCCGTTCCTTTTCACCCTACATAGTCAATCAGAAGCCAATTGTCCCTTTCTCTCCACTCATCATCATCATCATTATCATCATCATCATCATCACCATTGCTAACATTTATACGATACTGTGTACCCATCACTGTGCTCAATACTTTATAAATATTATCTCATTATAGCCTCACAAGAGCTCTAGGAATTGGATATTATTATTACTCTCATTCAACAATTGAGGAAACTGAGGCAAGCAGAAGTTTTTATCACTTTCTCAGGGTTACATAATTAGTAAATTCTGAGACCAGATTTGAACTCAAGTTTTCCAGATGTGAGTTAGTGTTTTATGCACAACAGCATGTAGTAGCCACTTGCATAACCACCATTCAGGCTGTCCTAAGTTTCCATGGCCCTTGTGGTTGTTGTTTTTCTTGGTTGTCAAAGACAATCATGACATCAGGGAGGTGATTGATTCCATGACATGCAAATGAATGGGAGTGACAGAAGGCTATGAAAAGTCACCAGGTTCAATTTCTCTTCCAGAGCCATCTGGGTCCAATGGCAATATATATATATATATATATATATATGTACATATGTACATATATATGTATATATATATGTATGTGCATATATACATATATATATAGCGATGACTCAAGATGGCCCTGGATGCAGTGGTAGACCTTGGCCTTTCTAAGCCATGATCTCCAAGAGTTCTTAGTTTGACTGAGACAACTGTCCATTCAGTGATTAAGGTAATGCAAGAATGAAATGAGACAAAAATTGCCCTTTTTTACCTAGTTAAAAATTAAGTAATCAATCTGGGAGAGGAAGATCTTTAGGATTTGGGGCCAAAACAATCCTAATGGTTTTGAAGAAGGTTACAATCAATGTGTTTGGGAGGGTTCATGGATCATAGGAATATAGGATCAGAGACTAGGAGTTCATACTTCACCCTCATTTTACAGATGAAAAAACTGAAACATGGAAAGGGAAGGAGGGACTTGTCCAACTGGAAAGTCTGGGTTAAGGGGAACAGTTCTGTGTGGAGCTGGCTAACTACTTCCAGGTATGGTAGAAATCCTTCTTTATCTACAAACCAAATTCATCGTCAAGTGCCTTTCCCCTGAGAGAGTCAGAGAGTCGGGCACATGCCAAGAAGTGTGATTACAACTTCCCAAGGAAGCTAGTTCTTCAGGCAAGCACCAACCGTAGCATTTATTAACTGGAAGCTGGAGAGAGGTTGTCTCATCTTGTCAGCTATTTCAGGCATCACTGCACCCAGCTTTGGTCACAGATCCTGATATAGACACCAGGCTGAAGTTACCTGTAGGCAGGTTGGAGGGGGGGTAGGGAAGGCATGAATCTCTGAGATTTTCAAGTTTATGGAGTTCATCGAAATCAAATCTCTTCTTTTCATCATGACATCAAATTTAAGTCTTGACTCTTTAATCCTTAGATCATAGATTTAAAGACCCTTGATTAACTTCTCCCTCACATCCTGATTCTGGAGCTGAAAAGGATCTCAGAGGATTTCACTCCAAACTCCTCATTTTATAGATGAGTAAGCTGAGGCTTGGGAAAGGAGAATGATTTCAGGTAATACTATGAGGAATAGCATAACTCAAGTGGGGAAGATGTGCTTTCCATATATTAATCTTTTGGGACATATTAAGTCATTGAGGGAGTCTCCTAAGGCACAGAAGAATTGTCACCTGTACTGATATAGGGACCCTCCCCTTCTCATCAATGACAGAGACAGTGTGGCTGACAGTGTTGAATAATGAGTGGGACTTGAAATCAAGAGAAACCTGAATTTCCCATCCTGCTTTGACATTTGCTATGTGACCCTGACCAAATGCCTCATCTTATCTTAACCTTAACATCCTAATCTATAAAATGAGAATAATAATAGCATCCACCTTTCAGGGTTATTGTGAGACATAAAAAGAACTATTTGTACACAAAATGAATTAGAACACACATTGCAGACTTTAAAATGAAAAATAATAAATAGGGACAGCTATGTGGCATAATGGATAGAGCACTTGCCCTGAAGTCAGGAGGAACTAAGTACAAATCTGGCCTCAGACACTTACTAGTTCCTGCTATCATTCTCTCTCACCTCCAAGAAACCCCAACACTTAAAATATCCATAGACTTGATCTGGAGTAGAGATAACAAACTTCTGGCCTCAAGCTGCCAGAAACTCCCACCAAAAATGTAATTGGTAAATATTTAGCAAAATAAAAATAAAATACAACATAGATAACGTTAATTTTAAATCTTCTTTGTCATGTTGCTAAATGTGCTAATTGGTTTTCTAACTCAATATGTGGCTCACAGGGATCTCTTTCTTTTTTTTTTTTTTTATTTGCAAAACATATGTATGGGTAATTCTTCAACATTAACCCTTACAAAGTTTTCTGTTACAAATTTCCCCCCCTACTCCCCACTCCTCCCCTAGATGGCAGGAAGTCCACTACATGTTAATTTTGTTAAAATACTTGAGAAATTGAATATATGTATACATATTTCCACACTTATCATTGTTGTGCAAGAAAAATCGTATCTACAAGAAAGAAAAATCAGAGAAAGGAAACACAATGCAAGCAAACATCAATAGAGAGCATGAAAATGTTATGTTGTGGTCCACATTTCACATCCCTCTCTCTGGGTGTATATGGCTTTCTTCACTGAACAATTGGAACTGGTTTGAAACATTTCATTGTTGAAGAGAGCCATGTCCATCAGAATTGATCATCATAAAGTATTGTTGTTGCTGTGTATAATGATCTCCTTGTTCTGCTCATTTCACTCAGCATCAGTTCATGCAAGTCTCTCCAGGCCTCTCTGAAATCTTCCTGCTGGTCATTTCTCACAGAACAATAATATTCCATAACATTCATATACCATAATTTATTCAGCCACTCTCTAATTGATGGGCATCCATAGTTTCCAGTTTGTAGCCACTACAAAAAGGGCTGCCACAAACATTCTTGCACATGTGGGTCCCTTTCCTTCAGGGATCTCTTTCTATTTCAATTTGACATCACTTGTTTAGAGAACCATAAAGTGGTCTTTAGAGATTTGTGGCAGCTAGGTGGTGCCATAGTGGATAGATTGCTGGGCTTGGAGTTGGGAAGACATCTTTCTGAGTTCAAATCTGCCACAGATACTTATTAGCTATGTGACTCTGGCATGTCACTTCATGAGGTTTGCCTCCATTTCTTCATCTGTAAAATGAACTGGAGAAGCAATTGGAAACCCACTCAAGGATTTTTGCCAAGAAAACCCCAAATAAGATCATAGTGAAATGACTGAACAGCAACAAATAGAGATTTGAATCTGGGTCCAAGACCTGCTTCTGACGCCAATAATTCTGTGACTCTGGGTAAGTTACTTAATATTTCAATGCTTCAAGAAACTCTCTAAGACCATATCTGTGGATAAGATGCTAACATATATTAGTAGTACAAAAAGTTTCCTTATCTGGAGGTTTTCTTTAAGTATTGACATCACAGGTTCGGTTGTTATCCTTAATAAATGTTAGCTATACTTATTAATCACAAATACTTGAAGTATTGAATTATAAATGAATCAATATTGAATTATAAATGAATCAATATTATTTGGTTTTCTTTGCTATACATTTTAGAACATGTCTTTGTATTACATATCCTCTTGCCCAAAGCCAGCAATAACCACTGGCCTATACTTCCACTCATAGCATGACAGTTCTATTCATATTTTTCCAGTATAAATCACTGAAAATTATATTTCTGGTTTTAATTATAGAAGGCTTCTTCAGCAGGTAGAGAAAGTAAAGATACCAGTGTACAAGCATGAATCAAGTATAGAATAGAAAGTCAAAAAGTATTAATTTGTCACCTCCTGTATACCAGTCACTGTGCTAAGCAATGGACGCCCTGCCCTCAAACTGCTCCCAAGCTAATGTAAGAGACAACACACAAAGAACTATTCATAAACAAGCTCTGAACAGGATAAATTGGAGATAATCAACACTAGTAGTAAAAAAAAGATGAGGAAAGGTTTCTTGTAGAAGATAGGATTTTGACTGGCACGTGGAAGAAGCCAGGGAAGTCAGGAAACTGAGATGAGGAAGGTAAGAGGCAGTTTCAATCCAATATTGAAAGGAAAATGCTAAACAATAAAGATTTATAGAGTCATTACAATCAGTTGAGAGGTGAATATTCATGAATTATTGGAACATTCTCAACAGAGCTGCTCATTAGCTATTTAACATTCACTTCCACTGAGTACATCTTGATCCATTCCAAATGGGCTCTTTTCTTTCTGGGGGCTTTTATTTCTGGGGGCGGGGGCTGTTTCCCTCTATGCCAGCCTGCATAATAAACAAGCACTGTGGTTGTGTTTGTCAAAATTGCTCCAATAGCCAATACTCTGATACTTGGATAGACAAAAAAAGAGAAAGACAGCAAATGCCTTTGGATCTCTTGCAAGGTCTGTACACAAGAAGACACTAGCAGAAGGTGACTCTCATTCATACATGGGGTACATCCTCAGTGGGAGAAAAGTATCCCCTCAAACTAAACAGTTAAGAAGTTGTTCTTAAACTTTAAGTAAGGAACAAGAATCTGAGGGATGGAGATGAACTCTTTTCTATATCCACAAAATACTGTCAACAGGCAGGTAGAAAAATCCTTATGACAGATTGAGCAGTCACAAAGCAGTCACAAAACTTCTTTGAAGTTAGGGGGAAGGTGTTCTCCAACACACAACATCAAGGTGGTGTTATACTAGGGAAACTGGTGATCACCATCAGCCAGTTCCATTTTCTAGATTGTTAAGACAGTTCTGGAAAGCATGTGAAGGGACAAGGTCTGTTTGAAATGACATATTCAGGTTCAGATATAAATTTTCAAATAGATACATTATTCAAAATTAAGAAAAAAGGAAAAAGACACAATCTGATGCCTGAATTAATTGGCTAAATTTTTGATCCATTAAAAAATGAGAGCAATGTTTTTTAAATAGATTTCATCATACTAAATAGTTATAACCTTTCAACTACATGCAATAAAAAGCAACAGATCATCTTTTACAAACTAATGGAGGGCATATCCCTATTTAACACTGACACATCCCAAAATATTGATGAGAACTCAACAGCCAAACTTATTGAAACCAGAGCATTAGCACAGACAGAACTCTTACCCACAATTAACCAGAAGTAACATCGATCAGTTTAAAACAAAACTAAAATTTTAATGGATTACAGCATGCTGAATAATTATGACTTCCCAACTGCAGTGAATGAAAAGCTTTCAAAACCTACAGAGGTACTAGAGAGAATAAATCCATGCGAGAGCAGGATGAAGCACCTTTCATCCCTGCAATTCTGCCAGCACCTGGAGCTGTCTCAGGATGCTTGCTATAAGTCACAGAGAATGAGCTGACATTCTGAAACTTATATTCTGTTGCACAAGTGTCATTTTATTCACCTGTGCATTAATTGGCAGAACACAAACAGAAAAGAATAATAGCATCATAGCAATTTGTCCCGGGATCATTTCAAACTAAACGATATTTTAAAAGTCAGAATTCAATAACAATAGCAGAAAACAATAAAAATAATAATCATTGAGATGACATGTCTGCAGAAGGCTTCATGTGTGTGTTCTCATTGGCGCCACACCAAGGTACTGAATAATCCAGTGATGGGTTCCCTCCCTCTGTCAAGAGTAGGATCAGGCAGGATCAGATTAGATGTCCAGTCACACATGTGCATAAGAAATAGGTTGATTAGCTCCTTTCTTATAAGAGGAAAGGATTAGAGAGGGAGCAAAGGGACAGGAAGCAAGAAGGGAAGAGCTTTTAGCAATCAAGTCAAAAAGGACAGTCAATGACAAAGAGGAACCTCTTGATTAATTCAGTATTGGAGGAGAATTAGGAATAGTGAGGATTTGACCCTAGCCTTGCTGACTTCAAACCCTCTCCTTTTTTCTATCACAGGACACTAGCTCTATTATGGAAATCTGGTGGTGGGGTCAGTGCTAGGTGAATATAATTTTCAGAGGCCAGTAGGAGATGAGACTATGATAATAGCTTCCAGGCCCATCCTTATTGTCTTGAAAAGGTCTATGTCAGAAATCATGGGGCTCTGATGATCAATTAGTGTTTGAGGGATCCTGAAAAATTAATCTTCCATAAAATGCAGAAAACTTTTTTTTGAGGGGAAGTGACTGTAGGGCTATACCTTAAAGAGGTATAGAAAATAACCTTTTTGGAGAAGAGCTCCACATTGATACTGTGCTGAACAATGTAAATCTGAAATTGATGTGCGTTTAATGCTGGCTTTATGTTTGTCCAGGCAGGTTGAGATAGTTGTCAGGCAAATTAGAGTCACTTTGGAACCGATGGCACAGATGGTCACGTTCCAGTTGTCAGGAAGCTGATGGCTAATTATTGTTTGTAGTGTTTTACACAGAAATATAACGATCAGGTTCCAACCTGACCCTCTCTCTCCCTCCCTAGCTCTGCCCGCATTGTCCATCATTTCCTTCTGTTTGCAATACGTAGAGTCTCTTCCTAGCTTGCAAATCCAGGAAGTCAGGCTAGCATAGCAAAATTTTGTGACTTTGCATCTCAGGATGGGGTACCATTTATCCCCTGGGGAAATCAATAAAATTATTTTAGCACTGGCTTTATTAAGACCAGAGGGGGCTTCTAACTGAGGAGCTGCCCAGGCCAAATGGTTAGACTGCTGTGGCCCTGAGTTCCTTAGGAGCAAAATGAAGCCGGCAAATGTTTTTCTACAGCAGTTGGCAAAAGACAAGGTGTGCTCTTCAGAAAATGAGGTCAGTTTTTCCTAAGAAAGTCCTTCTGCTCTGAGAATGGTGTATTTTTTAAAGTGCTATTGATGTGCTTTATTTTCTCATTGAATACATTTCAAATATGCCCCCCTTCTTCTTCTCTCCTGCCACTGAGCCTTCCCATGCAACCAAGAGAAAATAAAGCAGCTCAGTAAAACCATCCAACCCAGTCATCACATCTGATGGCATATGCAACATTACACACACACGCCAATCAATAGGTATCTCTTAAGCACTTACTATAGGCCAGGAAATGTGCTAGACACCGAGCATGCACATAAACTGAGTGAAATAATCCCTAGTAGTAAATTGCTCATATTCCAGTAGGGGAGAAAACAAATATTCATATTTATAGCTAGCTAACTAGCTATACACATATGTGTGTATATTATTATTGCTATGAATTATTGCTATGAAAATTTTGTTGTCAATGGAACCTTTCTATCATTGACATCCTCAAGATGCATACCTAGCAGTGAGATCTTGGATGAACATTTTGGCCACCTTTTTTAGGTTAATTACAAATTGCTATTTAGAGTGGTTGAACCCAGTCAACACTATCAATAAGACATAAATGTGTTTGCCTTCCAATAGCTTCTCAAACATTGATTCTTTCCAACTTTTGTCATATTAGCAATGTGCAGAATATGAAGTAAAACCTAACAGTTGTTTTAAGTAGCATTTCTCTTAGTTTGATATTTTTGCAATTGTTTTTGAGAGGTATTTGCTTATATTTTTGGATGACAATGATAGTACTACTACAACTACTACCACCACTACTACTACTGTAGCTATGGCTACTGCAACTACTACCAGAGATATTATTTCTACTCCCACCAACACTATTGCTACTCCTTTTCCTACTTTACTACCCATTATTACCACTCCTACTTCTGTCATCATTACTTTTCCTCCTTCCTCCACCATTATTATTACTACCACTACGAGTACTACTATTATTACTACTACTACTGCTACTACTCTTCTTCTCATCACTATTATTACTGCTACTGCCACTATTTCTAATCCTCTTATGATTATGACTACAACTACTACTACTATGATAGATTAATACTTCTCCCACCATCACTGTTGCTACTATTTCTACTGCTCCCACCACCACCACCACCATCCCTACTACTCATCACTACCATTAATACTATTATTATACATTACCATTACTACTTCTGTCACTACCAGCACTACTACTATGACATATGTAAATTCCTATTATTTTCTCATCTCCATTGTGGAATAGTTCTTGGTCAATTTTATTTGTGTTAATTCCCTATATTTCTTGGATATTAAACATTCTCTGAGATACTTATGTAAATATTTTCCCAATCAATAGTCTCCCTACTTATTATAGCCACATTAAACTTGATCTTACCAAAGATTTTCAGTTTTATGTCATTAAGATTCTGGACAATAGGTTTTTTAAAGTTTATATGGAATTTGAAGTTGAAA
The DNA here is from genome assembly GCA_023553655.1 of Myrmecobius fasciatus. Lineage (NCBI taxonomy): Eukaryota > Metazoa > Chordata > Mammalia > Dasyuromorphia > Myrmecobiidae > Myrmecobius > Myrmecobius fasciatus. The sequence goes on from JAJPUD010003957.1 coordinate 158,486, forward strand.
AGTTACCTTGAATAATGAAATAAGTCCTGAACTTGGAATGCAGAGCCTTGGCTCTGAAATATCAGTGTTCTGATTCTGCAAAAATCACTTCATTTCTATTGAGTCTGTTTTCTCATTTATAAAATGTGGACAACAATGCTTGCATTTTCTACTTATAACTTATTGTGAAGAAGCACTTTGTAAGTCTCAAAAGTTGCATTTCAGAATGAGATATTCTCATTTTATTACTGAGTTCAACTTTCCTGAGCTATTTTATAGATGAAGAAATTGAAGAAAATTACACAGGCAAAAGGATCATGAATTGATATCTGAAAGGGACTTTTAAGTACTGGATTCCCATATATAAAGAGAAAGAGACTGAAACCCCAAGAGATTAAGGAAATTTCACAGTCCCATAGGTAATCAGTCTGTGAACTAGAATTTGAAGCTAGGTCTTCCTGATTACATGTTCAATACTTTATTCATTGCTCAATGCTAACTTTTGAAAGCTTGACCTGTCTCAGGAATATTCAGAGAACTCAAGGGAGAACTAAGATGAGATTTTAGGTCTTGATTTCCAGCCCAATGTTCTTTCCATCACATAATTTATGAATCTCATAATGGAGATTCCTTCCCCTGCCACCCCAATGCTCCCCCCCCCCCATTCCCTTGGTATCTGCTGTCAGTTATATTAGTGCCAGATATCATGATTTAATTATTTAAGGATCTGGGATTCCATTACTATGTTCTCCTCTCAACCAAAGTTTTTGTAGACACATATAACATATTGTTGTAACCCCCCAAATGTTAATAATCTATGGTATATCCTTTGATGTACACTGTTATACTTTTGGATAGTTCTAATTATTAGGAAATCTTTCCTTATTATAAACACAAATAAGTCACAATAAAAGTAATAATAACAGTATTTACATTTTGCAAAGTTCTTTAATCTCACTTCATTTTCACAATCCTGAGATAAGTATTCTTATTATCCATATCTTACAGTTGAAGAAACTGAAGCAGACAGAAGTTGAGTGACTTACCTAGGATTACACAGCTAGGATTCTGAGGATAGATTTGAGGCTTCCTCATCTCAGGTCCTGTGTTTTAGTTCCAACATTACTTATCTATCTCTTAAGTGTCCATTTGTTGTTCTAAGATCTGCCCCTGAGGGATAAGCAGAATATATCTACATAATGGCCTTTAGTGACATGAAGCCAGATAACTTGTCCCCCATCAACCACAGTTTTCTCATCTAAAAGTTAAACGTTTCCAGGTTCTTTCCAGATTCTCAGAATCATGATATCCCAATCTTTTCATCACTTCTCTTGGATAGTATATTGTCCTTTGTGAAATGTACTATATAGACCCAACTTAATACTCATATTGTGGCTCACCCAAGGCATACACTTTCAATTCAGTCTAAGATCACATCAGATTTGTTTTTTCCCCCAACGTTGACATTTTCTTGACTCTTATTGAGATTGTAGTTCATGAACACTGAGGCAACTAAATGGCATGATGATGGAATGCTAAGCTTAGGGTCAGGAACAACCAAGGTCAAGTTCAACCTCTGGAATTTACCTGCTGTATAACCTTGGAAAAATCACTTAATCTCAATCTGCCCCAATTTTTCTGTCAAATCTGTAAAACGGGGATGATAATGGCACCTATTTCCGAGCATTGTTGTGAAGATCAAATGAGCTGCCCAATGTGCCTACTCCATCTTTTTACTTGTGTTATTAGATTTTTTTCATATCAAGTATAGGAGTTTAGATTCATTCCTATTTCACTTCATCTTTTTGTTTGTCAAGATGCTTAGGAATCCTAGAAAGATTCAAGCTTTCATTTCCGCCTTGGAATCAAAAACGTCACAAAACCTCTGAGTAAAAAGTGACCTCTGTAGCCATGAATTCTAATGTTATCAGCCACTTCTTTGACAAGTGAGCTTAATGGCAAAAATATTAGATTTAGAGTGCACATTCATACATTTGTACCTGAGCTCTCACATTAATTGGGTGGCTTTCAATGAGTTACTCAAACTATCTTACTCTAGATTCTTCGTCTTTAAAATTAAGAGCTTAGACGATATAACTTCTGAAGTTTCATCTGGTTCAAAAGCTATTATGGTATGACCTTAAGATCTCTAGTGAGAAAAAGCCTATTCCAATGTAAAGCAGCTCCTTCTAATTTAGGGCATTTTATATTGTTGAGAAGTTATTTTTCTTTTTTTTTTTTTTTGGCATTTAGTTTAAATCATTTTTGTGGAGATTCCACTAGGTACTCATCTCTTTCCTCTGAAGCTAAGTAGAGCAAATTTAATCTTGTGTATGTGTGTGTATGTGTGTGTGTGTTACTTTTCCTCACATAAGAACTTTCCAAAGTCATGGAGATTGTCATCCAAGAAAGTTTAAGATTGTGAGTCCATCCTATTCATGATAATTTGTATGGCCAATGCTTGCCTCTTTCTTTTGTTAAAGGTCCTTGGGGTCAGAGACTTAAACTAAAAAACAAGTTCAATAGTAAATAAAAAACAACCAGAATTAAAGGAAAGACGGTTAAAAAGGAGATTTGGCATTGATTCCTAAATGCCATTGGAATTCAAGACCAGTTTGTATGCTTGGTTAACCTTTGCAGAGTAGCTGGCTCTGTCGAAAAATTAGAAGCTGTGATAGATGGGCACATTATCAGATCAGTAAGGAAAGGGAGGGTTGGATAGCCAGTCCTTTTGAAAGATTAAACTAAAATTAAAAGTAAATGGCCTTGGAAATATAGAGAAAAAGAACAAAAAGTAAAGAGCAATAATAATTTTCCAAGGTATGGGTATACATTTAGTATAGTACAGGAGAAAACAATAGGCTTATAATGCAGAGAGTTGGCAGCTAGATGCCATAGTAGATAGCATTAGGCTTGTTGTTAGGAAGACCTGAATTTAAATTCTACCTCATATATAAATAGTGTGACCTTGAGCAAGTCACTTAATAATCCCCAGCCTCAGTTTACCTTTCTGTAAAATGGCAATAATAGCACCTGCTTTACAGGATCATTGGGAACAAATGATATTCAATGCATTTTAGGATTTGTTAAAGTGGAGGAAAGCTGGTTGAGAGATAATTTCATCTGATTTAGACAAAAGAATGGTGGCATTCTATGGTCTTAGGGACAAGAAAGAAAATTAGACTATTAGAATAAGACATTCTGAAGAATTAAAGAAAAAAAAATCCGGTGAAGAAAAATGAGAGAATATCTGAGGATACCAGTGTGTAGATATACAGGAAGGAGAATCCTAATTTAAGTAATATTGATGGCAATGATGATGATAATTGACCTTCATATTGTACTGACTGTGTGCCATACACTATGCTAAGTACTTTATAAATATTATCTCATGTATTTCTCACAATAATATTGGGAGGTAGATGTTATTGTTATATGCATTTTACGGATAAGGAAACTGTGGCAAACAGGAAGAAAGCAAATTGCCCAAAGCTATATGGGGTCTGAGGCTAGATTTATTGATTTATTTATTTTTTTTCTTTTCCACTATATATATATATATTTTAATTAAAAGCTTTTTATTTACAAAACATATGAGTGATTTTTCTAATTGACCTTTGCAAAAACTTTTTTTTGTTCCAAGCTTTTCTCCTCCTTCCCCCCACCCCCACCCCTAGATGACAGGTAATCTAATACATGCTAAATATGTTAAATTATATGACAAATCCAAAATATGTATACATATCTATACAGTTATCTTACTGCACAAGAAACATCAGATCTAGAAAGAGAGAAGAAAAAAAAACAACCTAAGAAGGAAAACAAAATGCATGGAAATATTCACAGAAAGCATTAAAATGCTGTGTTGTGGTTCACACTCAGTTCCCACAGGCCTCTCTCTGGATGTATATGACTATCTTCATCGCTGAACAATAGGAACTGGTTTGAATCACATCATTGTTGAAGAGAACCGTGTCCATCAGAATTGATCATCGTATAGTCTTGTTGCTGTGTATAATGTTCTCCTGGTTCTGCTGATTTCACTCAGCATCAGTTCGTGCAAGTCTCTCCAGGCCTGAGGCTAGATTTATGAGATCTTCCTGACTGTTGGTCTGGAGCTCTTCCTAATAGTATTTATGTATGCTTTAAGGTGTTTAAATGACATTTAAAATATTATCTTATTCTATCCCCACAACCAGTCTGAGAAGTAGGTGCTATTATTATCTCCATTTTGCATATCAGGAAAATGATGGTAAAGGCAGTTCAATGGTTTTTCCCAGAGCTACCTATTGTAAATGCCTGAAACAGAATTTGAGCTGAGATATTCCTGAGCTGTCCTGACTCAGTTTTAGAAAGACATCTGTAGCAGCTCTTTTTATGGTGGCAAAGAATTGAAAAATGACTAGATGCCCATTAATTGGGAAATGACTGAATAAGTTCTGGTATTTGAAAGTAATGAAATATTATTGTTCTATAAAAATGATGAACGAGCTGATTTTACAAAGGCCTGGAAAAAATGTACATGAACTGATGCTGAGGGAAACAAATAGAAATAGGAATACAGTGTACACAGTAACAGCAAGATTGTGCAATGATCAACTAAGTGGTTCAGTGATCCAAAGAACTCCCAATAAACTTTGGACAGAAAACACCATCTGCATCCAGAGAGAGAACTATGGAGAATGAATATAAATCAACACATGCCGTGTTTACTTTTTTTTTCCTTTTTCTTCTGTTTTTTTTTTTCCTCTCATGGTTTTTCTCTTTGGTTCTGATTTTTCTCTCCAAACATGATTTATAAAGAAATGTGTATTAAAAAATTAATGTACCTGTATAACCAGAAGAAAGAAAACAATAAAAAAAATTATAATTGAAAAAAAAAGGCATTTGCCGAAGAGAACAAGGTCAAATAATGGAGAATGAATTGAAGATATGACATGGTTTTATAAGAGTAATATCAATAACATACTGTCTAAGATTTGCTAATAGCAAGGGATGATAAAGACAAATGTATCTAGTTGTTCTTAATGATATGAAGCAAGCAAGATGATTTAAATTATATCCAAAGGTACTGGAGAACCTGACATAAGATTACAGAATCACTGAACATAATTGTCACAGGAACCATTGCAAAATTTGAAGGGAGAGAAGAAATGTTACAAGACAACATGGTACAATGAAAACAAATTAGAGAACTTGGCTGAAAATCCCACTGCCCTTTTTGAGGAAATTAATTGTGTCTCCAAAACTCAGTTTTCTTATGTGAAAAAAATGAAGAGTTTGGAATAAATGGATTATAAAGTTCTTTTTCTCTTCAAATCTAAGTATTACATGTGTAACAGGAGGTGAGCAAAGACTGTCTCAATATTCAAAAACTGGAAGAAAGTCAGTTATGCACATGATAGACACTGTTTCCTGGCAAATATTTAGATTATTTCATTAAAGAGATGATTGATGAGTATCCAGGTTAGGGAGTGGCAGTTATAAAGCTTCAGCATAGATTTACTGAGACTGGTCACACCAATTTCTATCTTTCCTTTCTATTGGGATTACAGATGTGATAGGAAGAGAGAAGGGGTGCTAGAAAAGCAGTTTACTCAGATTTTATAAAAAAAATTGATAAACTCTCATTCTCTTCTTGAGGATAAAATACTAAAATTTGGGCTTGGTAAATTCAAAACAGATTTAATGGTCAACCCCAAAGAATAGTTCTGAATAGACTTATTTCATTTTAAAAGCAGGCATGTATAGAATACTTTCATATCAGTTCTTAAGATCAATTTTTGGAAGTGGTTGTGTTTAATCAAGGAAAAAAACAAAACAAAACAAAACAAACAAACAAAACAGGGAGAATCACATGATAGCAATCTTCCAATGTTTGAAGGGCCATCTTGAGAAGGAAGAATCCAACTGGTCCTGATTCTCACTAGAACAAAAGTTGGGACAGGAATCAAGTTGCAGAAAGACAGATTTCAGCTGGAAGCTTTCTATCAAATTTAGGGCATTATTTTGGGAGAGGCAGAAAGTTCCCAATCATTGGAAGTTTGCAAGCAAACAGTCAATGGTTGCTCAATAGGTATCCTGTAGATTGTATCTTGTCCATTCATCTGACTTGAGGAAGGAAGCTGGCCTAGTTGATTTCAGAAGGTCCCTTCCCTTTCTTTGATGCAATCTATTTTAGAGAGGAAAAAGTTGTGGAGTGACAGTAATAATAGTGATCATCATGAGAGCTTTCATTTCAAAATAGCTGAGAACGAGGGTTATAAAGAACATTTCTGATAATCCCCCTAGTATGTAAAAGACTTACCCAAGATCACATAGCTAAGAAGTAGCAGAGCTAATTTTAGATCCATCTTTCTTGGCTCTCAACCTATCTCTAGGATTTATAGACAGAAAATTTAGGGCTTAATCTGAGAGATTTAGGCTAAGTACTTATGGAATTAATTTTTGATAAGAAAACAATTGTTGAAATCAGAGAGGATCTGACCCTTTGATGTTCTTTGCCATTGGCATAGCCTCTTGTTTGCCTTTGATTGATTATATGGAACACTAGGCAAATTTGAATTTTTTTTCAGTCCTACAAGCCTGCAAGTTAACAGTATGTCCATTGTGTCATGTAAGGTAGACTGGATCCACAAAAGGCATAACCCTCCCCTTGATATTCATTTCAGAAGTTAAGTTATAAATTTCGAGATGGTAGATATTGGGATTTAATGGCAGCAAAACTGGACGTGGAGTTAGAAGATTTGAATTCAAGGTCATGCTTTATGATTCATCTGCATGTTATTTAACTTAGTTATGGTCCAGTGTTCTTTGTAAAAGAGAGATAATAATTCATCCATTATCTATGCCAAGAGCCTAAACTGACGATTAAACTAAAGGTCTCTGCCTCAACATCCAGTCCTTTTTCCCACCATACCACACAATCCTCTGCTTCAGAGCTATGTATCTGAATCCTTGTGGATGAATACAGTCATTTTATAGATAGGAAACCTCAGGCTTGAATAAAAGAAGGAACTTGTTCATATGTAATTGAGGAAAAAAATAAAATAAGAAAGACAAAAAAAACCTTCAGGGTTATTTTTCATATCATGGTGATAGATCAGAGGAGGGCTTCTATCTAGGCTTTATACATAGTAAGTGTTCAATAAATCATCATTGAATAGAAAATAAAAAGAAAGGAAAATAAAGAAAGGGAGAAGGAAGGAAAAGACAAAAGGTAAGAGAAGAAAAAGAGGCAAGTGAAAAGAGAAAAAGGAAAAAAATGAGGAAATAAACAATGAAAGAAGGGCCAGAAAAACAGGGTCTGAAAACCATGAAATCAGAAGCAGAAAAATATCTCCATGTCTCAGATTCCATGAATCAGACTCTTAAGATATTAGAAATGAAACCTCGGAGGTCAAACTAACTGGCCAACAATACCCCCTACAAGGGTATTTCCTCTGACACGTAATTGCCTAGCTTATAGTTATGAGGAACACATAATCTATAAAATTCTATTCCACTTTACACTAATAATTTGGAAGCTTTTCTTTACATCAAGTCATAATTTATTGCTCTGCATTTTCCATTTGTTGCTCTGTGATCAAACTGACCAAATTTGATGTGTCTTCTATATGATAACCCACTAAGAATTTAAAGACAGCTATCATGGACCCTCAACTTCCACCCCAAAGTTTGGCATTTTCTAGGTTAAAATCTTTGTGATTGTTAGAAAAGAATTCGAAAGATGAACTATCAAGTAGAAGAAATAGCAGCAATACAACCATAATACAAAAGAGAGCTTAGTTTTGATAAAAGAAGGATTTGCTTTCTGGCCCCTTTTATGTTTTCTTCTTTGAAGGGTTGCCCTGAGCCCATACGTGCATCCAAAAATAGTTACAGACAGCTAGGAATCAAGAGAAGTGTGCTTACAGATGTGTTCTTATTGTAACAAGGTTGAAGGCAGGAGAATAAAGAATTATTATTTTTTCTTAATAGCATTTTATTTTTCCAAATGCATGTCAAATAATTTTCAACATTCATTTTTTGTAAAACTTTGTTTCCAGTTTTTTTCCTCTACCTATCTCACCTCTCAAGACAGCAAGCAATCTGATATAGATATTTCCATATTTGTCATATTGTACAAAAAAAATCATATAAAAAGAAAAAACACGAGAAAGAAAACAAACAGGTGAAAATACTATGTTTCGAGCTATATTCAGTATCCATAACTCACTTTGGATGTGATTAGCATTTTGCATTCCAAGTCTATTGGAATTGTCTTGAATCACCACAGCTTTGTTGAGTCTATCACAGCTGATCATCATAGGCTGTTATTACTGTATACAATGTTTTCCTGGTTTTGCTCTTCACTCAGCATCAGGGCATGCTGGGAGTTGCAGGCTTTTCTAAAATCAGCCTGCTTGTTATTTGTTATAGAACAATAATATTCTATTATACTCATATACCATAACTTATTCAGTCATTCCCCAACGATCCATTCATTTGTAGTTCCTTGCCACTACAAAAACAGCTGCTACAAACATTTTTGCACAAATGGGTCCTTTCCCTTTTTTTATTATCTCTTTGGGGTACAAAGCCATTATTGAGAATGCTCAATCAAAGGGGATGGCAAACTATCCCAGTACTTCTTCCAAGAAAACCCCAAATGGGACAGGAAGTTTGGACAAAACTGAACAATGACTGAAGAACAACAAAGCAATCATTACTGCAGGCAAAACAAAAACATACAACGACAAAAAAGACCAAACTAAGAGAGAGAATCATGAAAACTACATTTTGCCAAGAGGTACCATAGACAATGAAGTAATATCAAAAAATTTTACAGCAAATTTCTCTGAGAAAAGTCTCATTTCTCCAAATATATAAGGTACTGAGTCAAATTTATAAAAACAAGAGCATTTCCTAATTGATAAATGATCAAAGGATATATAAATAGATATTTTAAAGAAGTCATCAAAACTATCGGCAGTCATGAAAAGATGCTTGAAATCAATTTTAATAGAGAAATGCAAATCAAAACAACTTTGAAATATTTCATTATATCTATCAAAAATGACATATGCTATAGGGGATGAGGAAAAATTGGTACACTAATAAACTGTTGGTGAAGTCATGAATTGGCTAAAGCATTTAGAGGAACAATTTGTAACTATGCTAAAAAGGTTATAAAACTGTCCATCCCTTTGACCCTGTAATACCATTTCTAGGTCCATTTCCCAAAACAACCAAAGAAAAAAGGAAAAAAATATATATATATGTACAAAAATATTTATGGAAGCACTTTTTGTGGTAGAAAAGAATTGGAAATCAAAGGAATGCTCATTAGTTGGGAAATGACTAAATTTGTGGCATATGATTGTTGATGGGTAAAAAGAAATGACAAAGGTAGTGGGTTCTGGAAAAATATGGCATGATCTATATGAACTGATGCAAAGTGAAATTATAAGAACTGGTAGATCATTGTGCATAATAATAGCAATATTGCAATGATGATCAATTGTGAAAGACCTAGCTACTCTGATTAGTAATATGTTCAAAACAATCCAAAAGGATTCACAAAGAAAGTGCTACCTACCCCCAAAGAGACAGCTTGAAGTATATTTTTTTCACTTTTTTCCCAATTTTCTTTTTGGTAATATGGCTAATATGAAATTATGTTTTACATGATTTCATATGTATAATTGATATCATTTTTCTTGGATTCTTCATGGGTAGGAGAAGGTTGGAAAAGAGGGAAAGAATTTAGAACTCAAAACTTAAGGAGCAAAGAATGTGAAAATTAAATATCAAATTTATTTTAAAAGCAACAAAAAGAATGTATCAGATAATTCTCAGTTTACCCAGAAGATGAGAGGAGTGGAAAAAGTGAAGAACTAAATTTACTTATCAAGCAAAAAGATGGTATGGAATGTAAGATCTTGGACCAAAGTCATATCTGAGTTTGTCAAAGAAAACAATAAATTACATAAAATAGTAATTATAGCAATGAAAGCAGAATAAAAGAAATGGAACTTGTATTGGACAGTAAAGGGCAGGAAGAATGCCAAGGGGAGGAAACTACAAATGCATTGTTTTAAACAAAACAAATTCAAAATATCCATTAGTGACAAAAAAAATTAAAAAAGAATTTGATTGAGAAGAAACAAAACCAAAGAATCATAATCTCATATGATAATAAACTAAATTATCTTTGGGGAGAAAAAAAAGTGCCAGAAAAGATTAAAAATAGAAGACATCAATTTGAACATAAGCTGCATTTAAAACATTTTTAAAATACAGTTAAATGAGGGCTGTAATGAAATTCATGCTTCAGGCCATGTGAAAAGCACACAAGAAGCAAGAATTTCAGTCATGCTTTTAGATAAGGGACCACTCACCATAAATACAAGGCAACAACACTGTTGCCAGTCATGAGGGATTTAAAAAAAAAAAAAAAAAAAAAAAAAAAAAGCTTTCTTAAATCATTTCTACCAAATGATTTACCAACTAAGCACTTTAAACAAAGCTCACTAAAATAAGTGAATGATGAAGCATTTGTTGAATGCTTCCTTTGTGCCAGGCATTGTGATAAACACTGGGGACAATTCCTGCCCTTCAGCTGATCTCATTCAAATGAAAGTAAGGAAATTAGGGAAAAGCTTTAACCATAATTCCAAAAAGGTAAAAGTAGAAGGCACACCTTTGGCACCACTTTTCAGAAAGTGACAAAGATTTATTTAGAGGCCTGTTTTCAGAACTCTATCAGAGCCCAAAGATCCAAAAAAAGAGTCTAAGGTACCAGCAAAAGGGGAACAGGAAGAATAGGATAGACAAAATTCAGGAAACATAGTTTAGAAATGGGTATGATAGTAACATTGTAGTTGTAGGTTAATCTAATATTTCTCTTTAAGAAACTGATAAATCGGAACAGGGGACTAAAAGAGAAGAAAATTATAGATTAAAGTAAAATACTAGAAAAGATATCAGATCACTAGTGATTATTGAAAGGGAATATTAAAGATAATTCTAATTTTTGAGCAACACATTTTTAAATGTCCTGGGCCTAAATGATTCATAAATGTAGAAAGGAGAAAAATTAAACACATCACGAATAGACCATTATCACAATAAAGTAATCCTTAAGAAAATGTAAATAAAAATATAAATCTAATTAAAGATTAACTATTAGATATCTTAAATAATAAATTGGTCAAAGAACATGTTTTAAATAATAAATAATTATATCAAAGAAAATGGCATTGGTGGGAAAATGAACCAAATTTCATGAAATATTGTCCAGTCTGTAATCAGAGAAAATGTAAATCTCTAGAAATATATTTTAACAAAAAATGGATTATAGAATGAATATTTTTTTAATTGAGGAAAGCAAAAGGTTAACTATTTCAAAGCCAGCAGAAAGAACAGATTTTGAAAATCAAAGGAGAAATAAATACAATTGAAAACAAAGTTACAAAACTGATAAACAAAAAAGGAGTTGCTTTTTAAAATATCAAATTGAATAAACTTTTTGTTATTGTTGTTCAGTCATTCAGTTCCCGTCAACTTTGTGATCTTATGGATCATACCATGCCAGTGTAGTCCAAGGGGTTTTCTTCTCAAAGATACCAGAGTGGTCTGCCATTTCCTTCTCTAATGGATTAAGGCAGGAGTTAAGTGTCTTGCCCACACAGCTAGAAAGTGTCTGAGACAGGACATGAATTGAATTTGAACTGAATAGAAAGGCAGCCTCAGATGCTTACTATCTGTGTAATCTTGGGCAAATCACTCCACTGTGTTTGCTTTGGTTTCCTCATGTGTAAAATGAGTAGGAGAAGGAATGGTTTGTTATTCTAGTTCCTTTGCCAAGAAAACCCCCAAGACAGGGTCATGAAGATCCCGACATGACTGAAAATGAGTAAACAATAATAACAAAATGACCTTCCTGACTCCAGGCCTTGCTCTCTAGTCACTAAGTCTCCTAGGTGCCTCTGGATAATCCTTTAGATAATTTTACTATATGTCAAAGAGAAGGAAACCAGATTACTAGATAATTAAAAATTAGAAAAGTAAATTTCTCTCTTCCTTCCTTCCTTCCTTCTTTTTCTTTCTTTCTTTCTTTCTTTCTTTCTTTCTTTCTTTCTTTCTTTCTTTCTTTCTTTCTTTCTTTCTTTCTTTCTTTCTTTCTTTCTTTCTTTCTTTCTTCCTCCCTCCTTCCTTCCCTCCCTTCCTTCCCTCCCTTCCTTCCTTTCTCTGTTCCTCCCTCCCTCTCTTTCTCGCTCTCTCTTCCTCCCTTCCTCCCTCCCTCCCTCATTCCCTTCCTCCCTCCCTCCCTTTCTCCCTCCTTCCCTCCCTTCCTTCCTTCCTTCCTTCCTTCCTTCCTTCCTTCCTTCCTTCCTTCCTTCCTCCTCCTGCTCCTCCTGCTCCTCCTCCTCCTCCTCTTCCTCCTCCTCGTTTTTCTCCTCCTCCTTCTCTTTCTCCTTTTCCTTCTAATTCTATATCTGGTATATAGTATGTACTTACAGAATGGCTTGGTGACTTCACTTGATCACACAATCCAACCTAGGGAAGACTATCTGAACATTAAAAGGAGTTTCCTTTGAAAAAAAAAATGGGGAAAAAAGGGCCAAAAATTTCCTGAACTAATTTCAAAATATATATATATAAATATATACATATATATATATATACATGTGTGTATATATATCTATATATATACCATATATCTTTATAAGTGAAGTATAAGAAATAATTAAAGTGTAATTAAACACAATGCTATGTTAATTATTCCCAAAAATAAAGAACACATTCTACCTAAATCAATTTTATGAGACAAAAATGGTCTTTGTTCCTAAGCCAAAGAGGGAAAAAGCAGAGAATATAAACTATAGATCAATATTACTAATGAAAATGGATGCGAAAATTCTGAATAAAATATTAGCAAAGTGCATAATGCGACATGTCCAAATATCATAATATCCAAGTTGAATTTATACAAAGGATCTGAATAGTTTCAGAATTAAGAACACAATTAGCACAATAATTAATTATATTAGTAATAAAATCAAGAATTGTATCAATAAATCCACAAAAGATCATCAACATAATATTATACTCATACATTTATATTAAAAATGCAAAAACTCATAAGAAGGAAAGGGTCTTTCTTTGTTATGGTCAAAATATGTATCTAAAAGAATGTTCTAGCTTTATTTGTATTGAGGAAATGCCAAGATATTTACCAATCATTTGGAGAGAAGCACTGCTGCTCCATAGCCATCCTTATTTTGCATAGTACTAGAAATGCTAACTATAGCAATAAGTCAAGAAAAGTAAATTATAGGCATAAACATTAGCAAACAGGGGGCAAAATTAGACTAATTTGTAGATGATACGGTGTTTTCCTTAGAAAACTCCAGAGAATCAATGAAAAAAGAAGAAAATTAATAGTTCCCACAAGTAGTAGGTAATAAAATAAATCCATAAAAATTATTTCTGCATAACACAATAAGCATTTTTGTACATTACTAACATAATCCAGCCAGGAAAAAAAAGGAGAAATTTTATTTAAAATAACTACAAATTCATAAAATATCAGAGAATTAACCTACCAAGAAACACAATGAACCTGTATAAGTGTGAGGATGAACCAATATACAGAGTAATTTTAAGAATAAAATAATAAAAGAGGGGCAGCTAGATGGTGCAGTGGATAGAGCACCTGCCCTGAAGTCAGGAGGACCTGAGTTCAAATCTGGTCTCAGACACTTAGCACTTCCTAGCTGTGTGATCCTGGGCAAGTCACTTAACTCCAATTGCCTTAGCAAATGATGATGATGATGATGATGATGATGATGATGATGATAAAAGAAATATTCAATCCTATCCACAAATTTTAAGTTACTCCTTGTTGCAAGCATTTTCTTAGGCAAGGATTATGACAAAAATTTTCCTTGGCCTCTAAGTGATTAATAAAATAACCCAATCTATACCTTTTTCAAACTTATCTTTTAATGTCATCAAGGGTATCAACATCCTTTCAATCACCCAAGCTTCCAAACTTGGTGACATGCTCAACTTTCTTTCTTTTCAAACTTCTCTTTTAATGTCATCAAGGGTACCAATGCTCAACTTTCCTTCTTCCTTCTTCCTGAGGCAATTGGGGTTAAGTGATTTGCCCAGGGTCACACAGCTAGGAAGTGGTAAGTGTCTGAGGTCAGACTTGAACTCAGGTCCTCCTGACTTCAGGGCTGGTGCTCTATTCACTACACCACCTAGTTGCCCCTTCAAGTTTTTCTTGCATATTAAATCTCTTGCCAAATCTTGTTTCAACTTTTGTAACATCTCTTGTATATATTTATCTCTTCTTTCCATTTCCATAGCTCATTCTGGTGCATATCTCTGTCACCGCATCCTTGGATTATTACAAGAGCTTTCTGGTTGGTCATCCTACCTTGTCATTCCCCACTCTAATATATCCTCCATTTAGCTGCCAACATGATTTTCTGAAAGTTTGACCACATTATCTCTATTCTGAAAAAACTTCAGTGACTTCTGTTTACTTTCAGGGTCAAATATACAATGTTAAGTTTGACATTTAAAAGCTTTCGCACCGTTAACCTTTCCTGTCTTTCTGATCTTTTTATTCTTAACTTCCCTCCCCTTAGCAACATCAGCCTTTTTACTTTCTGGTATCTGGTATGCTCCATCTCCCACCTCTGTGCCATTTTATTGCTCACACCTTATGTCTGAGACACTCTCCTTCTATTCTGCCATCTTCTATTTCCTTCAAAACTCATCTAAAGCCCTTCACAATTCAGTTAAAACCTACCTTTGACAGGTGTTTCCTGTCATTACTGTCACTACTACACTCACTATTACCTATATATTCTTAGTGCCTCCCTCATGAGATTATCTTTCATCTATTCTGTATAGAAATTGGAGAAACTGTAGCATATGAATATGATGGATATACTATCATGCTAGAAAGAAATGAAGAAATAGGTCATTTCAAAAAGACACAGAAAGACTTGTATGAACTGAGCAAGAGAGAAATGAGCAAAACAAGAATAATTACTCTCAGTTCAGTAACTTTAAAATCAACAGATTGATGCATAAAATGAGGAAGACTGAATGAGGAAAAATCAAATAATTTATTGAATAACAATAACACTGTAAAGGCAAACATCTCTGTAAGCTGTAATAAATCTGATCAATGAAATGATCATTAATGATTATAGGGGATCAAAGATAAGGCTAGCTATCTACTTTCTGAAAAAGAGATGATGAACTCAGTACAGAACGAGAGATTTTTTAAAAACAGATCCATGAGGGATTTTTTACCTTTGATTTTGCAGGAATCTATTTTTATTTTTCCCCATACATTTTTTATATGTTGTAGAGTATGGAGGAATATGAAATTTATTTTTGTTGTTGTAAAAAATAATAAAAATAACTTTATATACATGGATATATATTTATTTGCATATTGTTTCTCCCTCTGGTATTTGAACTTGAATCAGGTAGAGTTTCTGTTTTCTTGGTATCCTCAGAATTTAGCACAGTTATAGGCACATACTAAGTACTTAATAAATATTTGTTGATCAGTTTCAGAGGAGGATTCACTAGGTCCTGGAGGGATCAGGCAAATCTTCCTGTACTATGTAGCACATGAGCTATATTTAGAAGGAAGATGGAATTTGGGGAAATGAAGGTGAAAATGGATCACATTCTAAGCAACTATACAATAACCCAGGAGTAGAAAACAGAAATTTTCGTAGGGGAAACAATTGCTTTGGAGAGAGTATAAAAAAAGTAAAATTAAATAATATTTTTATACTACTCAGAAGATTTAACCTTTAACTCTTATGTAATAGATGAAGGGTTTTATACTTTTTCCTAGAGAGAAGAGGAAACCATTAAAAAAATCCCAAAGGGGTGTGTGTGGGTTTGTGTGTGTGTGTGTGGGTGTGTGTGTGTGTGAAATTGCCATCTGCCTATTTTAGGAATAGCAATTTGATAGTTATATGGAAGAGAGATTGGAAAGGGGATATAGACTGCAAGTATTGACACAAATCAGAAAGCTAATTCCAGTAATTCAGATTAGCAGTGAAGTGAATCCAATTCACAGCACGGATAATATAAATAGAAAAAAAAAGAATGAATATGAATGATGTTATAGAAGTAGAATCAATAACATTTGGTAACTGATTGTATATGTGTAACATATGACAGAATGATGGGAATCACGAAAATGGGGCTCTTGGGTGATAGCTACAATGATTATATCCTCAATAGAAATGGGCAAGTTTGGAAGCAAAAACACATCGAGTTCCATTTTGAAGATGTCGATTTTAAGATGTATTTGTATCAAGTGGATTGGTAGGTCTAGTAAGAAGTTGGTAATCAATAAACCAAACAATCAATGAGCATTTATCTCACAATTACTAAACCCTCAGCCTTGATAAGTTTTAGGTACACAAAGAAATATCAGTCTCTTCCCTTGAAGAACTCACTTTTTATTGGAAGGAGACAATGTAGTTACTAAGCTCTCATAAAACTTTCCTGTAGAATATTAGATATGAAGTTTGATTCATATCTAATTCATATCTTTGATTATAGGATATTAAGGTTCAGGAAAGAGTGCATTCCAGGATTTGGGGATAGCCAAGACAAGGAAGTTGGATATGTAATGATGTTTGTGGGGAATATTAGAAGGTTGATTAGGTTAGATCTGAGAGTGCATAAAGGGGTCTGGAAAAGCCAAATTGGAGCCATTTTGTAAAGGACTTTAACTCACAGGCAAAGAGGATTGTATTTGATTTTTTGGTAAAAGGCAAGCACTAGAGTTTATTGATCAGAAGAGCAGTATTACCAAACTTTTCTTTAGAAAAATCATTTTAGCAGCTATGTGATTATAGAAGGAAGAGAGAACATAGGGAGACCGATTTGTAAGGTGGGACTAAAGTTCAGAAGAGAGATCAGAGATCAGATTTGAAAATCATGTCTAGGGAGACATCAACTTTATCCCATCATACCTGATGAGATCATCAACATATAGAGTATAAATAGAAAGGAGGGCCAAGGATATAACCTTGGGTGATACCCATATTTAGTGAACAAGCAGTGAATTATAAGGAAACAAAGAATTAAAAGTAGAAATGACCAAGTATAAAGGAGGAAAATTAAGTTACGAGAGTGCTACAAAAATGAAGGGGAAAGACAGTTTAGGAGAAAATGGTGCATGTTTGTGTCAAGAACCACAGAGAGCTCACAAAGAATAGGGGAATTAAAAAAAAAAACTAGTGATTTTAGCAATTAATAAATCATTGACAGTTTTGAACAGAACAGTTTCAGTTGAGTGGTCAAATCAGAAATCCACATTAAATGACACTGGTTAGTCTGGGCTAATTAAAAAAAAAAATACCCAAGTTAGCCTGCAGATTTACTGCTATACCAATCAAATTATCAAGGGAAATCTTAGTAGAATTGCACAAAATAACAGGATCTTAAAAGGTCAAGAATATCAAGTAAAATGATAATTATAAGAGTAAGAATAAATTCTCAGATTATTTTTAAAGCAATAATTATCAGAACTGTGGCTAATGAAGGCTGGAGGTGCTCCCGAGGGGTAGCTTAGTCCCTAAGTAGAAAGAGGGTTCAGCTAATGTGACCGGATAGATAATTTTTCCCTTGTTCTAATGTTAAAGTTATTCTTTATTTCAGCACAGGTCCATTTAGCTCTGGGTGGGGTTGAGAAATCAAAATCATTTGGATCCAATATTTCACAAAATCTATCAAAAATTTCATTCATGGCTCAGCCCCACTGTGAATTTTCAGCTCTGGGAAAATTTAAATATAATTTGTACTTATTTTCCCCTAAGATTCTTATCTCCATTTCATCTTCACATGGCACCAAAAAATTATCTTTCTGCTCCATCATAGGCACATTTATCTCATGCAATTGAAAAACAACTAAAATCAATGTTAATACTTGCAGCTTTTATTAGGGGACAGGTATCTTCTTGTAGCTCCTCTGCTAAAGGCTTGAGTTGACAACTTTCCTTCCAAACTTCCTATAAACAAAATCATCTCAAAAACTCTTCAGACTCCAACAGCCTGACATTCATGAATTCATTCTGCAAGCATGCCATCCAAACTCCATCTCTATCCAGATACTAGGTGACATAGTAGATTGATTGTGCATTTCACTTTGAGTCAAGAAGACGAGCTCAAATTTTACCACTGGTCATGTAAGTTATATGACCCTGGACAAGTAACTTAACCTCTCTCAGCCTCAGTTTCCTCATCTGTAAATAGGAATGATAGTAGCACCTATTTAAAAAGGGACAAATGATATGATCTATATAAATTGAAGTGAATGTTATTTTCATCCAAACAATTGCCATGCTATAATCTCCACCTGGTGGAAAATGACACTGATTTCTAGTTGACAGGAAAGTGGAAGATGAGGGAGTTTAAGGATCGCCTAATGAATAAATGGAATGACTTTCATCTCCCTATCCAATTTCTATCATGTCTCTCTCACATCATGTGCTACGCTCCTTCCTCTCTCCACAGACAGCTTACACTGGGGATTTTAACGTATCCAAATGGCGCAACAGTCATGTACAAATTCCATAACTTTTCTGCTTCTTCTCAAGTGTCCTAGTTGTGATACCTGGAGTATTTATGTCCAAGTGAGAACTAAGGAAATGAAAAGAAAAGATCTGTTTACTTAGGTGGGTTGATAGATACATACACATATAAATATAGATACATATCTATACCTATCTGTCTAGTTAATACTGGCTAAAAATTGTGGAACATAAAGTAGTGACACATAATAGTTAAACAAGACCAAGAAATCAACCTGATCCACACAACACAAGAACATAAACAATTGGCAGAGACTTCTTTATTCTATTAGAACTGAGGAGGAAGATTCATAATTAGAAACAGTATAAAGTAGATGATAAAAGACAAACAGACAATTTGGTTTCCAAAAAAAAAAGATGTACAGTTTTCTGAAGTAAGAGAATTAATTCAGTGATTTGATGATGGCAGAGTACTGCAAGGTTATTAACTCCTTGGTTTTATGTACTATATCTTTCTATGTACCTTAAAAGCCTTTTTAGTCTGTCATAATTGCATTTATTAACTTCAGCCTAACATTCTGGTTTATCAGGATCTTTTGGATTTAACTTCTGTCATCCAACATATTAGCTGAGTATATGCCATTTGAAAATTTATCATTATGTCACCTGTTCCAGTTCATAATTAAAAAATATTAAAGAGCATAAAGCCGATCACATATTCCTGGGGTATGTCATGAAAGAACTTCCAGGGTGACATGGAATAATCAATGATTTTTCTTTGGGTTTGGGCATACTATCAACTTTTAATCAAGCTCCCTAATTATGTAGCTCATAGCACTAGGAGAATGCAATAGAAAGTAAACTTTTTGAAGGCAGACATTATTTTTCAGCCTTTCAATTCCTAGTGTCAGTTAGTATTGTACCTGGCACATTAGTGTTAATGAAATGATTGTTAAATTGAATTGTTATCACCCAGAAGATGATCACGATAAAGCTTGCCAAGTTTTGCTAAAATCTGGGCAAAGTGTATCTATAGCCATCCTCTGATCTACCAGTCAATAAATCTAGAAAAAAGACCAAAGATGTTAGTTTTAAAATGACACATTCATGAAATAGCCACATTAGCTTTTTGTGAGTCCAGCTTCCTTTCCTGTATGTTCATTAAATGTCATTTTAATAATGAGTTTTAGAATTCTGGTAGGGTTAACAGTAAGAAAATTAACTTATATTTTGTTGATCACTATTCTTTAGTCCTAGAGTATTTTTCTTGTTCTTTATGATTTTTCAAAGGTCAATGTTATTGGGTCAAAAACAAAATGCTGATTTCCTCAGTACCCTCATCACATGCTCTTCTATCAATACTCTGGGAATTCAGTAGAGTATAACAGCATGAGCTCATCCTGGATAGCTAGGTGTCCTTTTATTATAGTTTAGATTTAACTCCATATTAGATATCTTTGTATTGTATTTTTCTGTTCCATAAATTAGTGACTTTGGGAAAGGAAATCAATAAAATAAATATTTATATTTTTTTTTGCCTTTTCTCTGTAGTGTTTCAGTTGTCCTGTCCCACTTGACCAACAGTCCTATCTCTTCTCTACATGCACACACACACACACACACACACACACACACACACACACACACACAC
>JAJPUD010003957.1:189061-202322 GCA_023553655.1 Myrmecobius fasciatus
ATGGAGACACAGAGAGAGAGAGAGAGAGAGAGAGAGAGAGAGAGAGAGAGCTTTGTTTACTTTCTGTCCTTCAAGGCTCCTTTCAATGGTCACATGAAGTACCCTATAATTCCAATAAACTTAATATGTAAGGAAGGCATAATAGGGTTTGATTGCCTCTTCTCTTCACTAAGGGTCAGTGAGGGAAACTATAGAAGAAAGCAGAAATCGTTCTGAGCCCCCATTGCCCAGTCTCCATCTCCATAACAACATGGTTTGCCTACCTCCCTCTACTAGTCTTCTTGTGGAGTTTTGTTTTCATGTTTTAGTTTCTTTCCTGCTGATTGGATAACTTCTGTTGCCATAGCAACAATACACAGCATTTTAGTCAAGGAAGCAAGTTTTTATATGTTTCTTGATGTGTATTTGACTACTTCTTTTTAATCAGACATGAGGGTGCCTATGAATTTTCATATGTATGTGTGTAAAAACATAGATATGTATGTGCTTATAATTGCATGTTAATTTTCTTTTATATGTTATGTATGATTATATTTAATCAGGGATTTTGCATGATTCCCATATATCATAGAATTTGAAGCAGAGAATCCCAAAATTTGCAATCTAGACACCCTAACAAATACATAACAAAATTCCCAATATAAACAATATTTTCCACCGTCTCCTTGACGATGTGGAAGAAAGGGTATATATCAACATCTCTCCAGGCAGTCAAATCCACTTTGGTACAACTTTCATAATTGGAAAGTAGGTCCTGAAATCAAGTCTAAATTTGTCACTTATGATTTCCATCTATTGATCCTAGTTCTGATTTCTACAACCAAATTGGAAAACTTTAATGTGTCTATAAATTATGTTAACTTTTGAAGAAATACATTACATTCATATTCAGTTTTTTTTTCTCCAGGCCAAACATTCATTGTTTATTCATATGGCTTTTCACCATGGTTCTTGCCTTCCTTTGCATGTAATCCAAAGCTTTAATGTGTGTATATATGTATATATATTTCATAATTCTTAAACTCCTCAGGTCACTAGGTTAAGGCACCAACCTTCACTTGGAATCTTCCTGGAATAGCCAAAACTGAATAGGACATCATACAAGTATAGATTTAGAGGAGAACTCAGATGTCATGTACTTTATTAAATGAACACTCAGAAACACTGAGCTTAAATGATTTAATACAGGGTCCTAGCGATAATAAATTCATGATATAGTATTTAAATCCAGATCCTATTCCAAGCCCAACACTATATCCATTGCTTCATAGTAGCACTTAAAAAAAGCCAAAACCAAATTCAAAGTTTCCCGAAGTATTCTAGATATATCTGATCAGGACAGAGAACCATTGACTATAATCTCCCTAGCTCTGGACACTACTCTTCATCCTTTAATGCTTTGCACAAATTTTATGTTTATTTCTTTGTCAGTATGTTCTTTAACCCCAATGGAAGCTAAGTTTTTTGGGCAGGGATTCTTTCATTTTTGCTTTTGTTCTCCCAGTGCCTAGCATGGTACTGGCATGTGATTTTAAATACTTGTGGAGCTAAATTGATCTATATTTGTGAAATAATGGCATTGTTTTGATCCTGAGATTATCTTGCTTAGATAATGTACCCCCACGGAGGTCAATGAGAAAAATAATGATCCCAAACATGCAAAAAAAACCCAAAAAACAAAAACATGTAGCATTACCCCTTCTCTTTTTTAAATAAGTGAGAACTGGAAACAAAGTGGATGTCATTCAATTGGGAAATGGCAGGGCAATCTGTGGTATATGAATGAAATGGAATAGTATATCATAAGAGAGGTGAATGTAAAGACTACAGAGAAAAATGGGAAGCATGTCAATGAACATATAGCAAGCAGATTTGGGGAAACAATATATACAATTTATAGAAAGAATACAACCAAATCATCTGCAACTTAATGGGAAATTATGTCATTTGCCTCCAAAGACGCAATATGAGATTATTCATTTCTCCCATCTTTCCCATTTACCCCCCCTTTTTTTTCAGAGGAATATATTTATAGGTTTGGGACACTTCATAAAGTGTCTGACCTGATTAATGTAATGTAGTTTTGTTAAACTTCCCATCACATCTTTCTTAATCCTTGTTATAAAAATGGATTCGGGGGGAAGAGAAGAAGGGACGAATTAATTTAAATTCACTAAAAATAAGTCCAAATTTTATTAAAAATGAGATGAAATGACCTCTACTGTCCTTTCCAATTCTGTGATCCTAATAAGCTCATAATGCTCCCTCTAGGACAATTGCCAAATTTGCAGGTTAACTGCCAATTGACCTTCTGGGAAGTATAATAATAATGGCCAACATTAGCATGTTACTTTAAAGCCTTGGGAGAGGCAGGGTGCTTAGCACACATCTTTGAACTCTCTAAAAACCCGTGAGGTAGATAATTTATTATTGTCCCCATTTTACTGTTGAGGAAACTGAGACTCAGAGAAGTTAAAGAATGTGCCCATGGTTCACACAGCCATTAAATATAAGGGGGAGAATTAGAACTCAGGTATTACCTGATGCTTTTTTTCATTAAACCCTGAGCAATGAGCATTAGACACAGAAAGCTTTTTTATTTCAATTCTGGGTAGCCTCTCAATGACACACGGATAATGTATGTATGTAGGTGTGTGTTTGGAGGGCAGCAATGCTCTTTAGCTGCTCTGTTTGTCTGAGGTATTTGATAAAGGGTATCTATCCTTGGGGAACCAACCAAGTCTGGGAAATCCAGTTTGGTAAACTTGATGAAGCTTCATTTTTTTTTTCCAGGATAGAAAAGTTTTGAATCTTGAATTAGACTTTCTATTGCTTTTTCTTTTCTTCTTTTCTTCTTTTTTTTTTTTTATGAAGGAGTGGGCAAAAGTGCTGTTATGAGGCATGGAAGATTGAATGACCTTGGCTTTAGCTCAACTCAGCTCTTACCCATTCTCGTCCCCCACCTTTCTTCTCCCTTCCCTTTTTCCAATTCCCCATTTCTCAAAGGTGAATTAAATCTCTATTGACAGGCTTCAGAGATAGAATTTCTGCCAGAATTAGGGGAGGGATATCTATTAGGTAGAAACAGTGCCTTGTCACTGGCTTCTCTTCTCAGAATGGCTACTCCCTCTTTATCACACCTTTCTTCCCCTGCTCTCACTTGTTCGAATCATCAAATTTCTCTTAATTTCTTCTCGCCTCTCCTACCTCTCAGGTTCTCTACACAATAAAAAGGAAAAGAATTTTGTTTTGAGATTTCAAATAGCATTTGGGGTCCTCCCTTTATCCAAAGATAGCTAATTCTCCTCTCTCCTTATCCATTCTCTCCACACTGATTTCATTTCCATATTTTTCTTGATTAGGAGAGCCAAAACTAAGCTTCTGCCAAAGGTCATGACTGCCTAAGCTTCTTTTAGTTAGGATGGTGGTCAGGGAAATGGGATAAGCCCAGTGCGGCTCAGTATCTTTGAGTTTAAAAAAAAGGTCCTAAACCAGGGGGAAGAAAAGCATTGGATTGTCAGTCAGAAGACAGGACTTCAAGTCTTGGCAGAATGGATAATAGGTTCAGATCTGGAAGGGACCTACAGAGGTATCTAGCCCAACCTTCAATCTTATAGTGAAGAAAAATGAAATCCACAGAAGATTAGGGGATTTATCAAAAGTTACACAGATAGTGACAGGTAGAATTTGAACCCAAATTATTGCTTCTTTTATTCTACCAAGCTAGCTGAGTGACTTCAAGAAACTCACTTTAGATCTTTCTCTGAGGTTCATCATTCTGTCTTTGTTAAATACTAGAGGAGCTGCCTGTAACCCCTTATATTCAAACAATCTTGGGAGATGAAGCATGTTACAATTCTAACAACATTCTTAGCTTGGCATTCAAGGCCTTTCCCACTCTGAATGCAATTTACCCTTTCATCACATAAGACTTCCTATCAAACAGTCTATGTTTCGGAGAATGGCTGAATAAATTATGGTATATGAATATTATGGAATATTATTGCTCTGTAAGAAATGACCAGCAGGAATAAATTATGGTATATCAATATTATGGAATATTATTGTTCTGTAAGAAATGACCAGCAAGATGATTTCAGAGAGGCCTGGAAAGACTTACATGAACTGATGCTGAGTGAAATGAGCAGAACCAGCAGATCATTATACACGGCAACAACAGTACTATATGACGATCAATTCTGATGGACATGGCTCTCTTCAACAATGAAATGTTTCAAACCACCTCCAGTTGTTCACTGAAGAAAGCCATATACACCCAGAGACAGGGATGTGAAATGTGGACCACAACATAACATTCTCATACTCCTTGATTGATGTTTGCTTACATTGTGTTTCCTTTATCTGATATATCGTTTTTGTAGATAAGATTTTTCTTGCACAACAATGATAAGTTTGGAAATATGTATACATATATTCGATTCGCCAAGTATTTTAACATAATTAAGATGTAGTGGATATCCTGCCATCTAGGGGAGGGGTGGGGAGCTGGGGGGAAAAATCTGTAACAGAAAGCTATGTAAGGGTTAATGTTGAAGAATTACCCATACATATGTTTTGCAAATAAAATAAAATTTAAAAAACAAAAAAACAAAAACAAAAAAACAAATCTATGTTTCAAAGCTTTTGGTGTTTTTCATTCATACACCATGACTTCCAACTTCTCTGTCTTTGATTACCGCATTTTCTTAATATGTAATGTTACCAAAGCTAACACTGGAAAAATGATTTAACCTACTTGTGTCCTGAGCCTTTGATCAACTCAATCATAAATCAGCTGTGATTTGCATTGTGCAGGGAACTTGCCATTCCCCAAATCACAGCTTCCTTGTCTCTGGGCAATGACGTGTGCTATATCTGGGTATACAAAGAAGGAAATTATCCAGTTAGTTTGTGCTTTGGGAGAACTGACAGTCTACTTAAGCTCTCTAGTATGAATGTAGATAATTATAATACAAGATGCAACTGAGAGAAACGAGAGATTCTAAATGTTCTAGGAAATTATTAGGGGAAGCTAGGTATGGTGACACATTTTTGTAATTTCTACCATTTGGGAGGCTGAGATTGGTGGATTGCTTGAGCTGAGGAGTTCTGAGATGCAATAGAACTAGTTGGGTAATTATGCTGTCTGGCATCAATGTAGAAAACTCCAGGAATGGGGATCTGCCAAATGACTAAGTAGGGATGATTTGCTCCAGATTATTAAATGGAGCAGGTAAAATCTCCTTATTGTACATATATATATATATATGTATATATGTACACACATATATAATATAAATATTGTATATATATACAATATTGTAAATATTATGTATATTATGTAAATATTGTATATATTATATATATATTATAATACACATATAATATATATACATATATATACAAGAAGTCACTCATAAGCCTGACTCTAGTGCTGATCAACACAGGAGATTTTTATATATATATATATATATATATATATATATATATATATATATATATATCCTAAGACGAGAGAAATATCCAGTCTCAAAAAAGGGGGAGGTGTTAGGGAAAAAAAAGAATCAGAATAAAAAACAAAAGAAATGAAAATAAAAGGTTAGAGAGAATATTTTTACCTTGGTTGCTTTTTTAATGGGGAGGGCATTGTTGTATCCTTTAGTCAATATTCATTATTTATTAAGTGCCTATTTTGTATCAGCCACTATGCTAGGTGCTGGAGGGGTAAAGATATGATTGTATCAGGAAAGGCTTCTTGAAGGAAGTGGCACCTGACCTCAATCTTGAAGGAAAAAAAAATTCCCAAGAAGTAATGAGGTTTAGAAAAGCCCTCTGGTGTAGTGGAAAGCAGTGGGTGCCTACCTTTGAATTCTGTGTGACACATACTGCTGTATAGCCCTGGGCAAGCCATGTGACTTCATAATGCCTCAGTCTACTCTCTAAGACTATTAGTCATGGAACAGGTGCTGATCTGCACTAGGAGACTTTCCTATAGCAACAGAATTGCATGCCTACTCTATAACAGAAAAATGAAATCTGTGGTGTGAAAGGAGAACATGGCTATTGGTCTAGCTTATCAAGAATGGTGGATTTATGAAAGGGAATAGTATGAAATAATGCTAGGAAGATAAATTGGAATTAGATTATCATGGGCTTTAAATAATACATTGAGATGTTTCTGTTTTGTACTATAAACAATTGGGACTCAGTTAAAATTTTCCTCTAACTTGTCTTATGTGTGTATTAGGAACCCTTGTTTGGTAAATGGGTACATTCTGGATTAGAAAAGGAAGGACCCAGAAAGCAAAAAAAAAAAAAAAAAAAAAAATCAATGAGGAAACATTTTTGCAAGTTAATTGAGTTTAATTGAGTTAATTGCAAATTAATTGAGTGCCCAGGGTCACATAGCTAGGATGCAGTAAGTGACTGAGGCCAGATTCTAATTCCAGACCTTTTGACTTCAGGGCTGATGCTCTATATACTGTACCATCTAGCTTCCCCAAGAAAGAACTTCCAAGAGTTTAAGACAGATTTAATGAGAGCTGAACTAGAGTGGGGATTCATATAGGTTCATAAGATGGGTCAGAAGAGAGGAAGGTGGAGAAAGTACAATTCAAAGGATGTGGGATTTGATGGGTAGGTCACTGGAATGGCCACTAAAGTACTTGGCTTAGAGTCAGAAAGATCTAATTTTAAATTCTGCCTGACACCAGCTATGTGACCTAAGAAACTCACTTACTCTGTCCTGGTCTCATTTTCCTCATGTAAAATGTGGAGGATGATACCCAAGGCCTCTTCTAGTTCTGGTTAGATTACAAGGATGAGACAGAGGGAGGACATGAGAAAGCTGGAAATTCAAGTCTAGGCAACTAGAAGATGGTGTTTCCATTAATGAGAACTGGGAAAAAACATGTTTAAGGCAGAATTGTGCAAACGTTCCATGTTGCTCAAGCCACAGGATCTAAGATCATAGATTTAGAAAAAGAAGGGCTTATGGAACTCATCCAATCTAATTCCCTTCTTTTACAGATGAGTGAACTACCATTCAGAGATTTTCAGTGATTTGCAGTGTCTCACATGTAGTGTGTGAAATAGAATTTGAACCTATTTTTCTAAACCCTATTCATTATAACATGCTACCTCTTGAGACAAAAGGGCTGAGATGAAATCTTGTCTTCTTATTTACTATCTATGTGACCTTCCATGAGATCACTTAACCTTCCTGTGCCATCTGTAAAATGATCAGTTTGGACTAAGTGATCTCTGAGGTCCTTTTCAGATATCAATCTATGATTCCAAGTCAATTCTTATCTCTAACTCTTATCTGTAAAATAGGTGAGTAGGACAAGATAGCCTCTGATACCCTTCGAACACTTTGATCTCATAATCTTCTCTGGACTTGATTTCCTCATTTATAAACTAAGTTGCTTGGACTCGATCCCTAAGATTCCTTCCAACTCTAGTCTGTGACTCTGGGATCTTAATTAGTACAATGAAAAATGTTTCAGATTGCACAGACACTCTAAAGGATAGAAAGGAAGTCTTGAAAAACATCCTTAAGAGGTTTTAGGAAGATCATTAGCTAGTGGAGAGAGAAAGTAGAGAGCTACAGCAAGAAACCCAGGCATTCATAGGTCAAGAACCACAAAGGACCTTGGAGAGCTCCTGGTTCGACTTCTTATTTTACTGATAAGGGAAACAACCTGACATGGTTGAGTGATTTTCCTAAAGTCACACAGCTAGTAAAGAAGCCATACTTGGATTTGAACTGAGGTCTTCTGACTACAAAATGTCCTCTTGATTTTGTATGTTCTCTTGGGAACAGGTAGTGCCTCGTCCGTTTCTAAGTTGCCACAATAACTTACAGATAGGGTCATGGAAGGTCTAAAAAGAATAACTTGGTGCATATTTTCTTTTTTCAAAAATCTTGCTGAGTGAGTCAGATTAAAAACATGATGATCCCACAGACTTCCCCATGGAGAAACTTCAATTCTGTGTTTGGACTCAACTGAATCCTGAGGGGATGGAGAATTACTTTCAAACACCCTGGATTTACAGGGCAAGATGCAGCCATGACAACAGGAAGAATGAAGCCGAGACCCCCATTTTGATTTTTAGCTCCTGAAGCTGGGCTGAGTGTTTTACACTGGCACAGTCCTCTTTATGGCTGATAGCTCATCTGTCTCAATCAAAATGCACCCAAGTGTTCCTTCCAGCCCTAGGAAATGGACAAATCTATCAATTCTGTTTTCTCATTTTCTTGGTGCAGTGCCCACCAACCCAAAAGAACTGTATCATGCCATAGAATTGACCTCTCTACAATCCCTGCTCCCATCTCACCCTTAGCAAAAATAATGCTAACAGGGCCTTCTGTTGTACAGTTTATAAAATCCCACATGATCCATTAGAGAGTGGATAACATGAATTGGCAGTGGTGCCAGTCAGTGTGGTCGTGGTCTTCCCTCTAGCTACGTTCAGTAGCATGAGGACAGGAACAGAGATGGTAGATTGTTGGGGTAATCTATAGTGGGAGTTTGAAAAAGGATAAAAAAACAAAAGACAAGAAGAGGGGGAAAATTCCAGAGTAGAAAATAGTTGCTTTTCCCCAGAAGAATGTGAGCTGGGATGGTTTCATTTCTGGATTTGTGTTCCTGGCATCTTGCAGAATAAGTGGTATATTTAATAAGTATTTGCTGATTTGACCTGAATATAATTATCCCATATAGCCTTTATCACAAACAGCAGTCAGGTGGTGGAGTGGATAGAACGCTCCACTTGGAGTCTGGAGGATCTCAGTCTGTAATCCTAGCTCAGATACTTATTAGCTGTGTTACCTTAGGGTTGCCTTTTTGATATCAGTTTCCTCATCTGTAAAATGCAAATAACAACAATACTTAATTCACAGGATTGTCGTGATGATTAAATTAAAGAGCTGATATTAAGTATTTTGCAAATCTCAAAATGCTACATAAATGCTGGTCATTGTTAGAGCACTGAGAAGTGGGCAGGACAGGGAATTCTAAGTAGACCTGAGATGGGGGGACAATAGCAGATGAGAATGGTTACTTGCTTGTGCTCCCAAGTTATCTTTTTTTTGAGGGGGACAAAGAGGGACAATTATTTCAATGGAGTTGCTTATGAACTTATGAAAAGACTTTGTGTCTCCTTTTTCACAATAAAACCTAGTACAATTTTACTGATGAGTAATAGCATTTTTTTTTCTGTCTTTATCTGGAAAGATTTTCACATTCATGGATTTATTCCTTCAACAAATAATTCCTGAGACCTTATTAATTGCAACACCTGTTCTGGGTACCTTAGGAGTTATAAAGATGATGTGTAATGTCCTTGTCCTCCAGGACATTATAACAGAATTGGGGGATGTGATGAGTATGGAAATCAACTTTTTTCAGGTGGGACATATCTCAGGCCTGTGAGAAACTTATTAACTAAGGGTTTTATGTTTCCAGGGGAGGGAGAGCTCTTGCCCTGCTTAGAAGGAACATTGTGTTCCATTTTGAACAGCACATTTTGGGGAAGGACACTGAAGACTGTGAGAACCTTCAGAGCAGGGTCATCAGAATAATTATGCCATAGGAGGATAAGTTGAAGATATAGGATAGGAAGATAAAGCAGGAAAAGATATGAAGAAGTTCTTAATTAAGCTATTAAGATAGAAGAAGATTTTCATGGGACCTGAATTTGTCCTTCACTATGGCAATAAGTTTATTTTCTGATAGAAAGTATTTCCTAATGTGTAAAATGAAGGAGTTGGACTGAATGACGTCCAGTATCTTTTTATGATCTCATAATGCTACCTGGGTAACCTCCTCTACTGAACTCTTAGATTTCTAATATTTCAGAAGAGAAAATTGGACTCTCTAGCCTCCAAGGTCTTATCCAGCCTTAAATTTTTACTCCTGAAATCTTAACCTCAATTTTCCACTCTACCAGGAAAGCTAAAATAACTGAAGCCGCACCCAAGATAACCTTTCACCAAAAGCATCCCTCCTTTTCTGTCCAACTGTTAGCTCTGCTAGTAGATTAAGAATCCAGGGATTTTCAGAGATGTCATAGTCACTGTATGGCAGATGTATGGGAATACAATTAAATTCAGCAATTGTTTATTGTAGTTAGCACTGACAAATCTCTTTAAAGTTTTTAGAACATTTTACTTATGCCATCTCATTTGATCTCACAATAACTATGACAAGAGGGTTCTATTATTCTCTTCACTTTACAGATGAAGAAACTGAGGCAGACAGAGGTTATTTGACATGCATAGGCTCACACAACTAGTAAACATTTGAGGCAGGATTAGAACTCAGGTCTTTCCTGGTGTCAGGCTCAACTACTCATTGCATCTTTTGGTTAGTTGCCTCCTATTAAACACTTATTGTGTGCAGAAAGTAATAGGTGGGGAAGCACCAGAGAAATTGCTTAATTTAGCTAGGACACTTGTCTGTCCTATGAAAATATGGAGACACTCACAACCTTTCCCACCCTATCCAAAATGCCAGTTCCTCTATTGGCAAATCTGGGCTAGGAATCCCTGTGCGGAGGACCAAGGTTTCATGGGAGGGGGGAACGTACAAAGCCCACCCCATTCCTGTTATTTTTGCATGATTGGGGAGAATCCTCTTCTCCTAATTTATTAGAGATTGTTTTATGAACTCACTTTACTGGAGGCAAGTTACCAAAAGTCAAAATGGGTTTTAGAAATGCTAATGAATGGGTTGATTGACAGTTAGGAAAATAATGGAGAGACCTCAGAGATGTGATGGACCAGTGAGCTCCATGCTCAGATGAATAAACTGAATATGGGGAAGAAGAAGCAAAGAGAAAAGAAAATATAGAGAGGAGTAATGATGATTTCATGGAAAAAGCTCAGTGTTAGGGGTCTCAGGAGGATTTTAGCTGATACCAGAGAGGCACGTTATGTAGCACAGGTTTGAAAGCACTTTTGGTCCACAAGCATTTAGTAAGCGCTTCCCAAGTGTCAGCTACTGTGCTAAGTACTTGAGAAACTAAGATACACAAAAACTTAGTCCAAGTGCTCCAAAATTCAGATTGTAATAAAGGCACATGATCTAAATAACTTTGCATATCCAGAATATGGAATATGGAAGTAGAAGGTTACCTCAGAGGGAAAGCACTAGAAGCTGAGGTGGGCATGGGAGATCAGGGGAAGATTCTTCAGGGGTACAGAATGTCTAATTTGAGCTACATTTTGAAGAAAGCCAGGAAAACTGGAGGCAGAAATGAACAGTAAGAGGCTTAGGGCTCATCAATGTGAACACATCAAGTCAAGAGATGGAGTGTCCTGTACCAGGAAAAGCAAGACAGTCAATGGCACTGGAGAGTAGAATGTGTTCAGTGGTGGAAATAGAATAAAAATGGATTCAGAGTTGAGGAGGTAGGTTGGGAAGTAATTTTAAAGGCAAACAGGATTTGATAGTCAATTCTAGAAGTGATAGAAAATCAGTGGGGTTTTACTAAGCAGGTGGAGATGATAAGGTCAATTCTGCCCTTTAGGAAAATCACTTTGGCAGATGAGTGGGGGTATTATTTGAGAGGGGAGAGATATGAGGCAGGGAGAATAAATTAAAAGTTTTTTTAATAACCTCAGCATCAGGTCATGGGAACCTTTGTCAGGGTGGAGGTTTTATGAGTGGAGAGAAATAATACACAAGAGAGGGTGAATCAATATTTGGAAATGAAGACATGTGTGAAGTAAGAGTGAAGACTGAAAGATGGCCCTGAACTTAAGTGGTAGGGAAGATGGTGGTAATCTTGACTGAAGCAGGAACCTTGGGAAGTCATTAGGGTATGTTGCGGGGAGAAGATGAAAATTCTATTTTGGATAAATAGAGTTTGAGAGGCCCATGGGATATCCAACTAATGTTCAAAAGAAAGTTGGTCATGCAGGACAGAACTCAAGAGAGAAAACCAATGAGGGGACACTTGTTCAGGGTAAATAGAAGGACCTACAGAAGGTAGAGATCAAATCAGTTCATTTCTGGCTTTTGGGTCTCTACTCATGAAATCAATAACATCATTATTCTCAGAGATGGTGTATAAATCTAGCTTCCTGTGACTGTATCATCAACTCTGTAACTTTCCAGACAAGAAGGTGAATTACCACCCTGTTAGTTTTGTCTCTTTCTATCAGAAAGTAAACTTATTGAGGACAAGGGAAGTTTTTTAAAAATAGGATTTAGAACTGGAAAAATGCTTATAGTTTAATTGAGAACAAGCATTTTATTTAAAAATGAAGAAACCAAAACTCACAAATGGGAGAGTAACAAAATAAATCCAGAGGAGATAAATGATCACCTTAGAGGGGGAAAGACAGGAAGCTGGGAAACCAAGAAAGACCTAGTGCAGATGACAGCTTAGTTATCACTTCAAGGAAGTCATGTACACTAAGGTATGGAGATGAGGAGTATGAATGTTCCAGGCATGAGGGACAGTACAAAGTCAATGACATAAGAAATGGAGTGCTATGCACGGGAAGGAATAAATGGACCAGTATAGCTGGACTACAGATTACATGGAAGGGAGTGCTGGAAAAGAATATAGAAAGGAAGATGGAAAAGGGCTGGAGATTAAAGAGATGCTTCTGAGGATATCTTCCCCATCATTCCATTGCTTCCTAAGTAAAGAACCCTTGATGAGTCAAAGCTTCTCATTTTATAGATAGGATAACTGAAAACAAGGGAAATTAAACACTTGTCCATAGTTACAGAGGAAGTAAACATTAGAAGTGAGATTTGTATGAATATCCTCTAAGCTCAGAACCAGTGTTCTTACTGACTCAGGCTACTTTCAGAACTTGGATTCAATTGTACAGCATTTAAAAAGGAAATCAAGACCAACTACTGTATTAACACAACCTGCATTATCTTCCCAGGGGATTTCTGCTTTGTACAAAGATTGGTATAGGTGATTTCTAAGGCTTTTTTTCTACTGTGATCCTTCATTACTCTATTGCAGATAATTTTGTCTCAGAAGAAACAACGATGTTTTGTTATGAGCTAGTGATAGTACCAATAGTATAATGCTTGCCTCATCTTGGCACAAGAAATGACTTTGAGGGACATTTAGATAGCACCATGGATAGAGCACTGGACCTGAGTTGAAATTTGACCTCAGACACTTAATACTTACTAAGTGTGAGATACTGGGCAAATCACTTGACTAAAATTGGAAAGGGAAGGAAGGAAGGAAGGAAGGAAGGAAGGAAGGAAGGAAGGAAGGA
>JAJPUD010003958.1:6399-17842 GCA_023553655.1 Myrmecobius fasciatus
CTAGATGACAGGTAATCTAATACATGCTAGATAGGATAAATTATATGACAAATACAATACATGTATACATATCTATACAGTTATCTTGCTGCACAAGAAACATCAGATCTAGAAAGAGAAGAAGAAAAAAAACAACCTAAGAAGGAAAACAGAATGCATGGAAATATTCACAGAAAGCGTTAAAATGCTGTGTTGTGGTTCACTCTCAGTTCCCACAGCCCTCTCTCTGGATGTATATGACTATCTTCATCGCAGTACAACTGGTTTGAATCACATCATTGTTGAAGAGAACCATGTCCATCAAAATTGATCATCGTATAGTCTTGTTGCTGTGTATAATGTTCTCCTGGTTCTGCTGATTTCACTCAGCATCAGTTCATGAATGTAAATGTTTTATAAATAATATAAATTACTATATAAATTAAATACTGTTGTCCTCTTTCCCCTTCTTCTTCTCTTCCTTCTCTTCTTCCTCCTCTTTCTTTTCCTTCTTGGTGGCAGGACTGATATTCCAAGACACCCTGTACCGGGAACAATCAAGGCAAGGAAAGCATCAGTTTATAGTCTTTAAACCCCCAAACAGCTGTCTTGCTCTTCTCATTTCTAAAATGTTTTCCCATACCCCCTTGGGATATCTGTGGATCATCTTGGGATGTAAACATCCCACTTTGGAGACCACTTGAATAAATCTATCACCACACAATTCCCCTTATTGTTCATTACTCCTTTATTAGGAAAAAGGTCTTTGCTAGAAGCACTTAAGGCTTTCTCAAAGCCTAGTCTTCTGATAAAAGCTTTGAGGTTGATAATTTCCATAGTGCTATGAATGTACTAGACATTCCAGTTCATATTATCTTTTGACTGGCTCTTGAATGGCTAATCTCTTGAATGGCTAATGCAGGACAGCAGTTAACATTTATATGGAGTTTTTAGGTTTGCAAAGTAATTTACATATATTATCTCATTTGATCTTCACTTTCAACCCTGGGAAGATGGGTAATTTTATTGTTACCAATTTAAAGATGGGGAACATGAGAATGAGAGAGATTTATTTAGGTTGATATAGGTAGTAAGTATCTGAGACTGAATTTGAATTCAGATCTTTCCTCATTGAAAATCCAGATTTCTAGCTATGGTTCCAAACTGTCTTCTGAGACAATTCAGGAGTAAATGCATAGATTTTTTTTTGGACAGAATAACTAAAATGTGTTTAAAAGTATTTGCCATTGAATATTCATCAAGGACTCTAAATTTGTCTGTAGTGCATTTTGCCCAAAGTTCCTTCACTCCAGTCTAATGCTTTACTCCTGAAATCTTGATGCCCTCTATTCTAAAACTAAGATGCTTCACCAGTCTAATTCCTCACTTCTTTCTAGGGCTAACTGCATATTTTAACCTCTTCCAACCTTCAGGCCCAGTGGCCAAAAATAGAAATAGAACATTCTAGTTGTATCACTGATCCCTAACTGCTGTATTGATCCTGTCCTTGACCCAGTAGAATCAATAGCCCCCTGTCCTCTCTAGCAGATCCCACATGCCATGGAGAGCATGAAAACTGCCCCTTAATGGGACTAAAATGTTTGCTAAATTAAAGACAGCCTAGGGAGGATGTGTAGAAAGTCCTATTTGTATTTATGCAAACCCTAATGCAGTTGTACCCTAGTGATGAGCACACAGCAGCTAGAGATGCATTAAGAAAGGTTCACCTTATCTAAACCCCGAAAATGGACTTCTCTGGAGTGCTGTGCCTGCTGGGCTTTAATCTCACTTAGAGACACACATTTGCATGATAGAAAACTGTAGAATTTAGCGCTTATAAAAAAAGGGGGGATATTAGTGTAATAATAAAAAAAGCTTTTGGCCTCTTTATCAGTTTTCCAGGCCCTGTCTCATTCTTTTTATTGTTATTCCAGCAACTAATCACCCCCCTCCCTTTTGTTTGGTGTAAATGAGTTTTCCTTTTCTACTTCTTCAGAATTAATCTGTAAATCCCTACTATTGTTTGATAGTTAATTACCTTCTTTAGGGAGTCAAACTGCTCAGGTGAAAGGGGGAAGGCAGTAATGTCTGCCTGGTAGGACTGGCCTAGGAGCAGGGAGCCTGAGCATTGCATTCTGTGCTCCAGTAAGTTCAAGGGGACCGAGTCCCCCATAGATCTCTAGGACCCCAGCCAAGGCCTGCGGTGTATAAATAACGGAGCCTTTGGAAGTTGCCACCCCTTCACTTATCACAGTCCTCTCTGCTTCTCCAGGGCCCCCACCCCCTATCTGGTGACTCTGGTTGTTCTCCAGCCTTACATAATTAATCATCCTCTCTTAGCCAAACTCATTATTATAATTATACAAACAGGAACAATAACTTTTAATTTCTAGACACCTACACCCCTCAGGCCTTTGGGCACCTGAACAAAAGGGAACCTAAAAACACAGATTAGCCAAGAGAGTAATGTACCTCAGTGCTTCCCTTTCTGAGAGCAGTTTTCACTGCTTCCAGTCTCCTCCCCTGCACAGTGGGAAGAGACCTTTTCAGCTCCAGAAAATTAGGCCAAATTCATAGGAGTCAGACCTAAAAAGAAATTGAGGGCTGATCTGGCCTAAGCCTTCACTTTAAAGATGGGGAAACTGAGGCCTCAGCAAAGATGAAAATGATTCCTGAAATCACTTGCTTGCTTGTAGCAGAACTACCTTAGGCATTTATTGTTCATCAATCAATCAACAAACACTAATTAAGTCCCTGCTATGTGCTAACCAAAAAATGACAAAAAACAGTCTCTGCCTTCTAGGAGCTCACAGTCTAATGGGAGTGAAAGCAGGTAAAAACCACAATGTACAAAAAAGATAGATACATGATAGATGAATAGATAGACAGATAAATAGATGAATAGACAGACCAGATAGATAGATAGACAGGCAGATAGATATGATGTATTTGAGGTTTAGCACCAAATGATGTGATTGATGTTCAGATACTAAATGATGGGGTTTAATCATATGAAGAATTTACAATGACCATTTTCTTTGGCAAAAGGTAGTTTTATTTGTGAGAAGAGGTTGCAGATCAAATGAGGAAGTAAAATAGAGAGACACCAGGAATGATAAATATGAAATAGAATTGGGAGAACAATAGGGTTACCAAGAAAAGGAGTTTAGAAGAATTTATTAAAGAAATATACTATGAAGTGGAAGTATGCCATTAACTGGCAGGCTAAATCCATAGAAAAGTTTAGCCCCTAAAAGAGTTAGTTATAAGAAGGAAAAAGTCACCATGAGGCATGGGGGAGAGGTAGGGAAAAAGACTCCATAAAACAGGGGGATGGACAATGAGGGTTGTTAAACATGTGGATTTATCTGATAATAGAATTATCTGGTAATAGCTTCTTCTGGACTAGGGAAGATAGTAACTCATATCATATATATGTATATGTGTGTATGTATATGTATGTACTTATATATTTGTATTTATGTAATGCATATTGTTTCACCGTGGTTGAATGTAAATCCCTGGGATTCAGAGATTTTTATAATTTTAGTTTTCTTATTCCCAGTCCCTGAATCGGTGCCTGGTACTTTGGGGGTAGGATGGAGTCCAAATTTATTATTTCATTTGGAAAGGAAAGTCCAGATGAGTAAATGGCTTCTACCAGTACAGACTGGCAACTAATCTGCAATTTATAGTTATGGGGTCATACCCTGAGAGCAATGAGAAATTAAGTAGCTTGTCCAGAGTCACATAAATGAGGTATGATTTGAAGAGCATTTTGCTGAATTTCAGACTGGTCTTCTGTCCAGTATTTGGTTCTGTCTCTCATCTCACGAATAAACTTTCAAAATGAATTGAATTGAATTGAATTGAATCATAGGCTGGCATTATACCTGACCCTATCTGGAAGCTAGTTCCAAAATACTTTTTTCTCTTTTTCCTTTCCTTTCAAGGAGTACTTGAAAAGTTACTTTTAACCTAGTCACAGGCCTATGAATAGTGGATAAGCCTCTACTAAAAAAATAAGAAGTTAAATTCATTCACCAAATTGGAAGGCCCCTCAAAGTGTCCTGGGAAAGGGAAAGAAATTAGGCCATTTCATCTGAAATGTGTTACTAAATTCAGACAGCATGCAAGTGAGACAACTAAGTGACTGAGTCAATTCTGATACTTTTTGAAGTAATCAGTGAAGGCTGCAAGATTTGTCAAAGGAGCCTGCCTTGCCAGCACTAAAAACTCAATTAACTCATTTATAGCACACTCTCACCTCTAGGCATGCTAAGACAATTTAGAAGCACAACAAAACAGAGAACATTTTAGTCAAGTACACCAATGCTTAATGGAGAAGATAAGATGCTCCCAAATTTGGTTAGATAAAGGCATTGTCTGAGCATAGCAGAAGGGATGCAGGAGAGGAGGAAGTGGAAAATGAGGAGAAAGAGATCATGTTCTGGAAACTGGGGAAGTTCCTGGGTCTTTTTATTTGGTCAGACTGTGATTAGCAACAGCCCACCTGATCAAAACCTTTGTCATATTTATCCCATGATGCTATAGTATTTCCAAGAGACACCCTTTTGCTATTTGGTTCCAGTTACTAACAGAAGACCATAAGTACCATTTCAGACAAGCAGCTAATGATGATTCCACACTTCCATAGAATTACTGCCATCTCTATCTTCCCTCTCCCTTTGAACATCCATGTAGGTGTTGATTCCTCCAGGGTTGTAGTTGAGCTGCCAACTAGTTTTCCTCAGGTAATCAACTTGGTCTTCTCTTCAGACCAAATATTTCTAACTACAGGAGGAAATCTATTTAGATCCAGCTATATCCTAGGTTCTTATACATTTATCTAAGTTATACATTTTGTTCTTCCTTTGGAAGGGGGAGAGCAAATGCAAATTATCAATAAGACACTGATCAAGTTACATTTCCTAGATGCATTTTCCCTTCCAATTCCCATAGCATAGGATTATGGGTTTACAACAGAGCTGGGAAGGGCCCTGAATGTTATTTAATACAATCCCTTTCTTTTACAGGGGAACAAATGAGGACCAAAGTAATTTTGCTTAAGGTCACATAGGCAATAGCAGAACTGGAATCTGAACCCAGATTCCCTGATTATAAATTTAGTACTCTTTCTACTCTGCTAATTTGACTTTCTCCACTATTACATAGATTAGTATCAGCATCTCAGTTACATCAGATTGATATCAGGGTGAAATAATAGCTAATATCTGTCAGGACTGATCTAGTCATTCCCCAGAATATACCCGAAAGAAGCTTGATTAACATCTATTTGTAACTTCTGGCAAAAAATTAACACATATTGATTTCTATGACTCATTGGTAATATGAAAGATTATGCAACAGAAAAGAGGATAGATATGAATGAAGCCGCTAAGTGATTCAGTTGATGGAGTATTGCAACTGAAATTGGAAAAAACAGTTATTAGCTGTGCTACCCTAAGCAAATGACTTAATTACTGTCTACCTCAGTTTCCTTATCTGTAAAATGGGAGTGATAATAGTATCTACCTCTCAGGATTGTGGTGGGGATGATATGACATATATACAAACCTTAAGATGCCATATAAATGCTAACTAGTATTAATTATTGTTATTAGAGCTAGTTGGAGACATGAATACTGCATAGCATTCAGAAGAGAGCGAACAAGATGAGGGACTCAAGATCATATAGACGAGGTATGATGAAAGAAATGGATGATGTTTAGAAAGAACTTGAAAGTTGGGAGGGATGGAATAGTTGTCTTCTAGTACACATTTCTAAAGTTGTCACATAAAAAAGGGATTGGGACCTGGAACTCCTAATTGAAGACCTGGAACTCCTAATTGAACACCAGATGGATAATTTTGATTATATTAAGTTAAAAAGTTTCTGTACAAACAAAACAAATGCAGACAAGATTAGGAGGGAAGCATCAAATTGGGAAATCATCTTTACATTTAAGGGTTCTGATAAAGGCCTCATTTCTAAAATATATAGAGAATTGTCTCATATATATAAGAATTCAAGCCACTCTTCAATAGATAAGTGGTCAAGGGATATGAACAGACAATTTTCAGATGATGAAATTAAAACCATCTCTAGTCATATGAAAAGTTGCTCCAAATCATTATTGATCAGAGAAATGCAAATTAAGACAACTTTGAGGTACCACTACACACCTGTCAGATTGGCTAAAATGACAGGAAAAGATAATGATGAATGTTGGAGGGGATGTGGGAAAACTGGGACACTAATACATTATTGGTGGAACTGTGAACGGATCCAACCATTCTGGAGAGCAATTTGGAACTATGCTCAAAAAGTTGTCAAACTGTGCATACCCTTTGACCCAGCAGTGTTTCTACTGGGCCTATATCCCAAAGAGATCTTAGAGGAGGGAAAGGGACCCACCTGTGTAAGAATGTTTGTGGCAGCCCTTTTTGTAGTGGCTAGAAACTGGAAACTGAAGGGATGCCCATCAATTGGAGAGTGGCTGAATAAATTATGGTATATGAATGTTATGGAATATTATTGCTCTGTAAGAAACGACCAGCAGGACGATTTCAGAGAGGCCTGGAGGGACTTGCATGAACTGATGCTGAGTGAAACGAGCAGAACCAGGAGATCATCATACACAGCAACAACAGTATTACATGATGATCAATTCTGATGGACATGGCTCTCTGCAACAAAGAATTGTCTCAAACCAGTTCCAATTGATCACCGAAGAAAACCATATACACCCAGAGAGAGGGAAATGAAATATGGACCACAATGTAACATTTTCATGATCTCTATTGACATTTGCTTGCATTGGGTTTCCTTTCTCTGATTCTTTTTTTTTTTTTTTTTTCTTGTAGATAGGATTTTTCTTGCATAACTTCTCAAGCATTTCAACATTATTAGCATGTAGTGGACTTCCTGCCATCTAGGGGAGGTGAGGGGACTGGGGGTAAAATTTATAATGGAAAGCTTTGTAAAGATCAATGTTGGGGAACTACCCATATATATGTTATACAAATAAAAAGCTTTAATAAAAAAAAGGGATTGGGATTGTTGAGTTTAGTCTCAAAGAGCAGAATTCAAGACAAGAGTTAAAAGTATCAGCAATTTAAAATTGAGGTAAGTAAAAACTTAGTAATAAAGTAGTTCAAAAAATGGAATGTGTTGCCTCAGTATACCTCATATCTTAGGACCACAGATTTAAGATTGGAAAAATTAGAAGTCAGAGGACTTTTAATTCAGGGGTATCTGAGACTCTCGGCCTATGGCAGCATACATCCCACAGTTCTCCTGAGTGTGGCTTGAATTAGATTAAAATGAAGTTCCTATACATATACATATATATATATATATATATATATATGTATATATATATATATCCATCAACGCTTTTAAATATATGTATATATATTTAAATATATATGTATATATGTGGCATATATGTGTATGTGTATTGTTTTCTAAGTCAGTATTTAGCCCACAGTGGTCCTTATGTATGTGTTGGCCCATATTTCTTTTTGACACCAATCAAACACCCAGACTTAATACCCAGTATTTTTTGTGACATTGTACATTTTACAAAGTGTTTTACATGTGTATTCTCATAAATGCCTTACTTTTCTAAAGGGCTTGCTTTCTAAAGGGGGTTACTGTGATGAGGATGCTAATCACCACAAAGATCAGTAAGTTGCTCAAGGTCACAGAGCTAGAATCGATATCCAGCTGCTTTCAGTCTTTTGGTCCTAGGTTTACCAGTTAAGCTGGGACTTGTTACCAAGTAAAAGTAGTTCTTCCTTTCTTTCCCCAAGGAAATTTGTATGGGAATGTTTTGGTAAAAAAAAAAAAAAAAAGCAATAAACTGAAGAACTACCAGCTGAAAAAGAAAATGATAGACCATTAAAATGAACCTCTTGAGGGAAATGATGGCAGAAAAAAAATTTCCAAACCCATGTCCCTAGAGAAAGGAAAACCTTTCAAAGCTTTAATTAAACTTAAACCTAGGATACAAATGGGGAAGATTGACAAAACCTCCCATGAAGCCAGCCCATGGGAAACTGTTCGAAGAGTCTTGTTCTCTTTAAGGAAGCAGCTTGTGGATATTTGAATATGATTAAAGCAGAAGTATCCCTCTCCCTGTCTTCCTTTACCCAATCTACTCAGGAAGCCTGAAATTTGCTCAAGTACCAGAAATGGTCATGAAGTTTAAGATGTAGGCCTCACAAAAAATAAGAACAGGAGGAAGGACTGGATATGTGATTTCATGGATATAGGGACCTCCATGATGAGAAAATTTCCTGTATTATTTGCAAGTTGACACCTTTTCTGAAAATTAGTTTGCTGGGATACTCAGAAATTAAGTGATTTGCTCAGCAAGTGTGTGTCGAGAGTGAGGTTTGAACCTTTCTGGTTCAAATCTTTCTGGCTTTGAGTTCAGCTCTTCATCTGATATATTGCACTGTCTTTCACCCAAAAGAAAACATCATTTTTATTTCCCTGAAAGGAGAAAATGGCATAATTTAGAATAATAAGTTTGCTTGTTGGTCAATGATTTTGAAAGCATGGTCCTCAAAAGGCCCATCTTTCAGGTAGGTCGAATATGCAAGTCACACAAAATTTTGTTTGATTTTTTTTAAAGCAGATTTTAAAGTCCATTAAAGAGGTGAATATGCATTAAGAAGTACTAACATAAAGGTTTTATAATTGTAATTTTAATAAGGATCATTTAAACATGACCATCCAAAAAAGCCCTCTTTAATATCATTAAGATAAAGAGGTATTTTTTTTTGTGTATGTATGAATGTGTAAATGTGTATGTATGTGTGTGTATATAGAAAGTAATGTATTGATTATTTTATTTTTTTTTTTGCTAAAATCATGCTTATACCTAAGTTTGCTAATGGCAGTTCCATCAGAATTTTCTGTCTATAATGTGACCACTTTAGAAGTGGTTAATATAGGAAGAGAGAGGGCTGGAGGTTTCTGTGTTCATTTCAAAGCTTTCAGTCACTAAGAACCTATCATGAATTTTAAAAAAGTTTAAAATCCTCTCTATGATGAAGAGAGACCCAGTTTCTCTAAAATCTCCGTATAGATTAATTTTGACTTAGAGATAACATTTTTTTTTTTACGTTTTAAGTATAAATTTTCTGATTCTGATCTTAAGTAACAGGATCAGCTTAGAAGGCCAAAGTAGTTTGGGTGCTAGACCAACTCTAAAAAGAGAAAATAATTAATTAAACTAATTAAAATTAATTGAATTATTTAATCTGCATTGGATTCAGGATTGCTACCCATCTTCTGATAGAGAAATGATGGCCTCAGGGTGTAGAATGGGTCCATACTTTTTTTTTTTTAAACATGGGCAACATGTGAATATGTTTTTTCTTGACACTTTAGTACAAGTCTTTTGTTTTGAATGGGGAGGGAAGGTAGTAGAGAGAGAAAATAACTTTCTGTTCATTGAAAAAAATAAAATTTAGTTTAAAAAAGCAAACTATATACAAGTGGTTTATGGACCCATGATTAGAATGTTCAAAGATTAGTTGGAAAACCATGTTGTTACTTTTGCAGGATCTTCACAAGTGATTATTTATAAAAAGGAAGTATTGATTTGATACTAGGACAGTTTAATTCAGTCACATGTTTTGCTTTATATCTCAATTATAGATTCATGCCTTTGTAGTAAACTCGGCTGTTGGAAGATTAAGAATTCAAAATAGAAGATTTTCACTTTGCAAACAGTTCTTTTTACTGTGATTAATTGGAAGTATTGTACAGTAAGCGGTAGAGTCTCTTGCTGAGATTTAATAACCCAGGAGAAAAAACCCTGAAATTTAGGAATTCAACCTAAGTTTTGAATCTTCATATTGCCTATGAGTAAATATGCTACCTGGAAAAATTGCCCAACCCAGAGTCAATTCCTTATTTAGCAACTAGTATATTTTTCAGCAGCAGCAACAGCCACAGTATCAAACATTTATTGATTTTCTGCCATTTATTGCCTTTCGTAGTCAGGATATAAATATGTACCATCAGAATTTATCATCATATAATCTTGCTGTTGTCATGTAAAATGATCTCCTGGTTCTGTTCATTTCACTCAGCATCAGTTCATGTAAGCCTCTCTGAAATCATCCCGCTCATCATTTCTTATAGAACAATAATATTCCATTACATTTATATACCATAACTTATTTAGCTATTCCCCACCTGATGGGCATCCACTCCGTTTCCAGTTCCTTGCCACCACAAAAAAAAGCTGCTACATTTTTACACATGTGGGTCCTTTTCCCTTTTTTATGATCTTTTTGGGTACAGGCTGAGGAAACACACCGTTGGATTAAAGGGTATGCAAAGAAAATCTTTCCTTTTGGACACAGAGAGGAGACTGATTTTCTTTCTGAAACAGAGGAGTTAGATGATACAGTAGCAAAGAGTGCAAGACGAGTATATGGTATATAGTAGATGCTTTAGAAATGATTATTCCCTTTCTTCCCCTTCCCTTCTCTTTCTTTTCCTTTTTTTCCTCCCCTTCTTTTTTACTTCCATGATTCCTTTTTTTAAAAAATTTTTAATTTTTTTATTAAAGCTTTTTATTTGTATAACATATGTATGGGTAGTTCCCCAGCATTGATCTTTACAAAGCTCTCCATTACAACTTTTACTCCCAGTCTCCTCCCCTCCCCTAGATGTCAGGAAGTCCACTACATGTTAATAATGTAATAATAGTTGACAAGTTGTGCAAGAAAAATCCTATCTACAAGAAAAAAAAAGAAAACCAGAGAAAGGCAATGCAATGTAAGCAAACATCAATAGAGATCATGAAAATGTTACATTGTGGTCCATATTTCATATCCCTCTCTCTGGGTGTATATGGTTTTCTTCAGTGAACAATTGGAACTGGTTTGAGACATTTCTTTGTTGCAGAGAGCCAACTTCCATGATTCCTTGACTAGAGCAAATCAATTTGACCTTCAACTATTTATCCATCTCTGATGTCTTCCATGTACTTTCCTTATACAATTTTTAAAAAGTTTCATTTTCCCTCTTAATTAAAAATCTTGAAAGATAGGATCGACTTCTTCC
Organism: Myrmecobius fasciatus; assembly: GCA_023553655.1. Classification (NCBI taxonomy): domain Eukaryota; kingdom Metazoa; phylum Chordata; class Mammalia; order Dasyuromorphia; family Myrmecobiidae; genus Myrmecobius; species Myrmecobius fasciatus. The sequence goes on from JAJPUD010003958.1 coordinate 17,474, forward strand.
TTTCTCTCTTTCTCTCCTTTCTCCCTCCCTCCCTTTCCTCCCTTTTCTTCCTTCCTTCCTTTCCTTTCTTTCCTTCTTTCTCTCTCCTTTCTTTCTTCCTTTTCTCTCCCTCCCATCCTCTCTTTCTCCCTCCATCCCTGCATTCCTTCCTTCTTCTCTTCCTTCCTTCCTTCCTTTATTGTTTTTTCTTTATTTCTTTTGTTTTCTTTCATTTTTTATTTGCTTCCTTTCTCTTCTTTCTGTTTTCCTACTTTCTCTCCCTCCCTCCCTTCTCTCCCTCTCTCCCTTCTCTCCCTCTCTCCCTTCTTTCTTTCCTTCCTTCCCTTCCTTCCTTCCTTCCTTCCTTCCTTCCTTCCTTCCTTCCTTCCT